>LS882281.1:39370-55440 GCA_900490955.1 Micoletzkya japonica | reverse complement strand
AGTATATAGCTTCCGATATTGCAATACGGAGTCCACTCCTCGTATTCCTCTCTCGATGCTACCTCATGATCCTCTGCCATTTCGCAGACTCTCTCCCCCTTCATGCCCTTAGGGTCCGTCGACGATTAAAGTGTGGCGTGACAGCGGATATTGAATGACCGCTCGTTAGAAGGTGTTCTGTCCACTCGGACCCGGCTCTCCCTCCATACCCCCCTCTCCCGCCCTCTTCCCTCCCTCACTCCCCGCCCCTCCTCCATCTCTCTCTCTACTCAACGCGCGCCAGCCTCATTTCATTGCGGAGGTCCTCTTAGCCTCTCCCTCTCACTCTCTCATTCTCTGTTTTCCTTCATTAGCCCTCTCATCTCTCCTCGTCCCCTTTCAGTTTCATGATCTGAGGCCATGGAAGAGGAGCTTCGCTGTTCGTTGTGTCGCAAGTTCTTCGAGGACCCGATCCTGCTGGGATGCGGCCACTCGTACTGTAGACTCTGCGCCGTCAAGGTACGGTCCATACTTTCGTCTAACCTAGAGATGTGCAGACGAGTTCTTTCGGCCAGAACGTTTCATTGGCTTTTGGTGACGGGATGCGTCGCGGTTATGAATGATTTATGAAGCATAACCATCAAAAGAACTCTCATGCAGATCCCTAATCTGAACCACTTTTCATCATTTCACCCTCTTAGACCGCTGAACTTCCCTTGTAGGTGTCCTCTGGAGCAGTGGCCACCCGTCCCTGTACCCCCTCATCCCGCAGTGATGTTCCCCCCTTCATCCTGTCCTCTCCCTTATCCCCTCAACCGTCGAGTAGTTCAGGTAGATCACAGGAGTCCCCACACCCTTCTACCACCCGATTCAGGTGCCTCCGACACGGTTTCCTTGTGTCACTCGGAGAACGACCAGGAGAGCGACAAGCTGTCCGTCGTATCCGAATCCGACTCCGGCGTCGTCTGCTCCCGAAGTGAGTGCTCGGATTTGCCCATGATTTGCCTCCTATTCCGTCCTTATAGGGATGTATAACGACTCATTTTGGCTTTAGTGTTTTAGTTTTCATACAATGCAGGCATGCATTGGTATGCCGTCGGGATCAAATAGCGTTAGATAGAGAGTCCATTCCCTGCAGACTCGCGTCCGTCGTCGATGATCGGTGGTCCCTCGGTCACCTCGCCCCTAGCCCGTCTGCCCACCATCCTCACTCCGTCAGCGTCGGGACTGCAGGTACAGTACTCCCCCTCGATCTCTAAGCCATTCATTTATCCACGCTTATCATATCGCAGGGAAATGAGGCGATATAATTCACAAGTTGCAAGCAGAAAGTAGGCTGCCGAGAGCTTAACGTGAACCCTGAAATGCTTATTAGTTGTTGAGTAATGTGTGCCCTCAGGTGGGCTGTCTGGTGTGCGGGAAGTCGACGTACTTCTACGACGAGGCCGCCGTCCTCTCCGCGCCCTGCAATATCGCCGTCCGCAACCTGGTTACGGTAAGATCTCATGCTTCACGTTTATGCGTAGATCTGTGGTCCAGACGCATGGCTAAGCCACGTAATCTATGAGAACTTTACCTTCTTATCTACAACGCCCACTTCCTGGCGAGACTGTTAGTATGCGGTTCAGCGGTTGGCCTCTTCGCACAGCGAGGGTCCCTCCTGTTCCTCTCCCCTACCTCCGTCCAAATGCGACTTCTGCGCCGACGCGAAAGAGACAACTACGGCCTCCGTGTCCTGTGTCGAGTGCCGGTTCGTGGACCCTTCTCCTTTCATTCATAGGGGGTGCTTAGTCTTCTGACAGTTCAAGTGGCCGTAAATTAGGGCTCGGAAACGATTCAGTAAATTTTCTTTTTTTTGCATTCTGTGCACGGTGTAGGTGGAGAATGAAAGGAAGACTGCTGTTTCCTCTCCCAACCTTAGTCCTGATCCCGTTGCCTTCTCTATCCCTCCTCTGCAGATACAGCTACTGTCCCTCGTGCTTCGATTCCCTGCACCCCAACCGCGGTCCCTTCGCCGACCACAAGATCGTCGAAGGCGGCCGTCGTCCTCCGCCCGTCCTCCCCTCCTCCTCCTCCGGGCCCTCCGAGGCACGATGCTCCGTCCATCGGACAGAGCCCCTCACCATGTTCTGTTCGGCGTGCAAGGTAACCTTTAGAGGGAGGGAAGAGGGAGAGAAACGCGCTCTTCTGTTGCAACCGGTGTGTGTCCGAGTGGCAATTGTTTGCCCGACGAACAAGCACACACTCGCTTGACCGCCGTCGTCGTTTTTTTTGTAGCGCACGACGAGCAAAACACACAATACCTCTGCGTTTTTTTTCTTTCGAAAAATTGCAATAAATCTAGATAGCTTTAAATCAAGTCGCGCATTTGTTCGGGATGACCGTAATAAAGACTCCCTTCAACCTTGGATGGAATTGCAGGCGCCGGTGTGCTGTCGTTGTCTACAGGACGCGCGTCACTCCAACCACGACATCCAGGCCCTGCCCTCCACTTGCAAGGCCCACAAGGTACGGGGTCTCCCTCTCTTGTAGTCGACAGACCGACACTTCGGTAGACCATGTCGAATGTCACATTGACGTATGCTTCTCTTCCACTACACTCCTCGTTCTCCGTTCTCTCGCGTCTAGCTGTCACCTTTGATGACATCATACATGCGTCTGTCTCTCACTCTCTTCCTCTGTCTCCGTCTGGCTCCCTGCAACTTGAGCCCTCAGGCATTAGCAGCTTAGACTGTGCGATATGCCTAGGTCAGATTGGAGTAGGCCCGGGTCCAAGGAGAAGCTTGCCGAGGGGGGCACACGGGGCTAAATGGCCTGCACACTAATAAGTGACAGTGATGGATTGGCCGTGCGCCTTTTCGCTTGAGCCTCTCCCTCTCTCTATTCTTCTCTTCTCCTGAGATCTGGCCCGATTGGAGGGACCTTTTATCTTGTTCTCCTGGGGGGACGCAACTGAAGTCATCCTAAAGGCGGGCCTTAGAGAGGGACCGGAGGCTTATGTAGTGACGCCATGTTGAGTACTTGTACTAGCTTCTCTTTCCTCTTCCTCCTCTTCTCCGGGCCATTCATTCATTTTCTCGCGACGAAGCTATCGCATCTTGAGGAAGACGACGACTCTGCAGAGAATGGGAAGCGCGGGAGAGAAGGGAGGGGAAAGAGGGGAGGGAGAGAGACAGCAAAGCGAGTGAGTAAAGGAGGACGACTCTCTTTCTAATCGCACGAAAAGCACTTCTTCTCCTCCTCCTCCTCCTTCGTCTTGCCTCCGGAAAGACAACTAAGGATTAGTTGAGAAGGAGGCGAACAAGGGATTTGTTTTGTGTGTGTAAAGGGGGGGGGGGTGATCAAAGTAGGGGGTAGGGGCCACTCGGAGTCTCTTTCTTACTGCTAGGAGGGGAAGCATTCAATCACTTGACTGCCAACTGACCTCCTGTTGCATGAACAACTACGAGAGACCTGCAGTGTTGACGTCTTACGGGGTTGGTCTATTACTCGAGAGATCTGGCAGTTTTCTGCAAGCGAATAAATGACAGAGGCCTATAGTGATAGTGAAAAAGATCTGGATCTATGCAATAAGAGCGCATAATATGGAACTAGTATCTGACGAGTCTGTTCTCATCTCGCTTTTAGCGCCTAATGCGGTGTGGCGGGGGGCTAATCTGTGCATAGGGGCGCGCCCTTTGATTAGCCTTCTGTAGGTGACAGATCGGGCGCAGCTTGTCTCTGGTCAACCGTGAAGTCTACGCGTCTTTGCGGTAGTCCATCTCCCTGACTGATTGCTAGGCGACTTTTGCCTGACCGTAGAAGAACCCAATTCAACCATTAGTTCTAAATAAGCAAGAAAGGTAAAGCAAGAGCTTCTCCGACCTATCTTCTTCCTTCCCTCGAATTCCTCCCCTCGCCCTTCCTCTCGTTGCTACTAGTAGCATCATTTCGAGTGCGTGTCTCTGCCTGAACGGGCTCCTAATAGCTCCGGCGGGAAATCTTCAAGGATAGTTGAGAGGGAAGAGCGGAGATGAGACACGGCCACTATTAGTATGCACTCGTACTCTTGAGAGCCGACGTATGCGTTAGTCTTCCCATTAACGGTCGATCGGAGGCTGAGATGCCTTCTGCTGACCCATATGCATCCCATCCACCGTACTTCTCGCCTCTCATCCCTCGCATAATGTACCTGTCATAATCCCCTCCATTGCGCAGCCCGCGAAGCAGTTGTTCAGTTCTTCAGAGGGGGGAAGGGGGGCACATGTTGCATCTATATCATGAGATGACGAAAGCATTCTTGGCTGTTGTACTACATCTCATCGAAAGTGTGTGTGTGTGTGTCGACTGGTCACTCCTCATCCACTCGGCCTCAAATTAGCCTCGTCTCCCTCCTACTCCTCCCTCGTCTTCTTCTCCTTCCCCCTCGACTCTCGATGAAACAAGCGACGCGTGAAGCTGCAAGAGGAGGGATTGACAGAGTAATCCCGTCGAGGGTCTCCCCACACTCTACGAGGGGACTCTTGACCGCTTGACCACAAGAGAGAAAAACGACACTATCCCGGCTTCTTCTTTTGGTGGTACCGTATCCAGCGCCAGATTACTGTAGAAGAAGGCGACGATTCGCCCCACTTGACCAGTCCTCATACATACAGGTCACGTTTGCTTCCCTTGAGAGAAGACACTGTCACCGATCCCCCTTCTCCTCTTGTACTAAACAATCACCCCCAAAGATTAGTCATGGGATCTGTACACTGATCCCACGAGACTGATAGGGCAGTGAGGGAAGGGAAGGGAGAGAAGGGGAATCTCCTTGCCGTTCCCACAGGATCTGATCGACGGACAGACCGCTCGTGTCCCATAAACCATCGAGAGATCTGTCATCAGGGACGAAGCACAGACTTCTTCCCTTGTTTACAGGCCCCCTCATTACGATGCTCATCTGCGCATTACAACGGCAGAATGACGGGTCCGCGACCCTACAGATAGATAGAAGTTGTCAGGCAAGGTCTCCGACTTCTTGCCGTAAGCGAACGGCTCGAATTGGCACCTTCTTACGCCAGCTCAGCCCGTAATCTATCCCCATCAGGATTGAGCCCCATAATGCGCCTTTCCACAAACAATCAAATCGGACGGGCTGTGCCTATCGCACTTTGCTAATTATATGGTGTGAAGGGGTGGGGGTGGGAGTAATGACATGGATGGGGGAGTAAAGGGGGTAAAGGGGTAAGAGGAGAGATTGACAAGTCCGAGGGATCCCCCTCAAATCTCTCCCCGGGTCTCGAATTGCCATTACGCCACGGGATCGGATGATGATGAGCCGAGGGTGGCGAGTTGCTACTATCTACTTGGCCAGAGGGGAGCCGTTCCCAGATTGAGACCTTCCCCCCGCTATAATTATGCAGATTCGATTGGCTTGAGGGGTTCCGGGTCGGCTGGAGGATCGCATGAGTTTCCCACCACCCGGATGTTGTGTAATATCGGCCCAACAAAAAGGATTGAGTAACAGCCTGGAACACATGTTAACGTTGGTTCGGTTATGCAGAGAATGCATTCCTGCACACGGGATCAGCAAGGGATCTTTTGAGTGAACATTCCCATCATTTTAGAGCTCTCAGAACTACTTTTGAAGCACACTTGGGAAAGAGTATTTGAACTCGCGAGATAGTGTGGCTCGTTCGAACCTCTTTGTGCGCCTTTTATTACTCAGCTCTTCTTTCTCCGAGCGCATAAAACGGGAAGAAGACAGATGGACCACGCGGGCGTGATAGCACTATCCCCTCTCCATTCTCCCATCCTATCTCCATCCGACCTCGGCCAGATAACCATCGCGGCTATAAATTTGTCGTCGTCTCCCGATTGTCTAGAGTACTCCATCTTCCCCCTTCTTATTCTCATGACCTTCTCGGATGAATTCCACATCATCATTTACTCCAAGGACAAGGAAGAGGGAAAGAAGGGGACGCCCGGAAGAGAATCAAAGGAGGAGTGTAAGAAGATAGGGACTGCAATAACAGCTGTAGAAGGGGAGGTGAGTAAGGGACACCGGGGTGTCATCGTTCTAACAAGGCTATGGAGGGAGGAAGAGAGGGAAGAGGGTAAAGGGAGACCGACGGAGATGGAGATGGACGTAGTGTGTAGAGAGGGTGAGTGTGACACGACTGACCTGCCGATGAGACAGATCACCTGTCTTGTACTACAAGCTCGTTCTGGCTTTTACGGGACTCTGAAGCTCTTGTGAGGGTTACCTGTGTCTGGCCACCGGAAAGCTGTAGAGAAAGCAATTAGCATGCTGGCACCAACCGATCAGTCACGGTCTTCGGTTAATCGCTCATGTTCCCGTTTCGCGCCTCATTTCCATGGGCGACAGTGCGAACAATGGGCCTACCGTACTCCTCTGCCCCCGTCATCCTAAATGACGGATGTCTCATGGCTGAACGGTCGTCCATTAGTCTCGGAGCTTGTCACATCGTAATCCGAGAGAGAGAGAGAGAGAGACACTCTCGAAAGGGTCCCCCCCTCCATTGTCTCATCTCCGATTGCACTGATCACAGGCTTTACTCTAGCAGAGGAGAGCCTCAGCTGGCCCAGCATGCATCTCGAAAGCGCAAAAAGTGAGCATGAATGGATGGCGCATCCGCTAATCGCCCTCTTCCGTGTCCGTTGAATAGTACGTCTCCCTGGGTACGGGCCGTAAATTCGTGAGGACAGTCGTGACGCAAGAATGGCGACATGAATGGAGTCGGGCTGGAGGGTGATGGATGGCAGAGGGAACAGAGACACGGGGACCATCTGCCTCGAGAGAGAAACGGGGAAAGAAGGGAAGGGAAGGGCAGGCGATCATAAGGGGATAGGATGTATACTGACCTTGACTTATCGCTATTATTGAAATCTATTTAAGCGGCAAGACTATCTGAAAATAGAGCAGAATCCCCGAGAATGCTGATCGTTTTACACAGCTTCATTCTCTGTGCCGTTCACACTCGCCTTCTCCTTCTCTCCAAACAAAGCCGCGCAATGTGCCCTTCTGCTGTGAAAGCCCCCTTGCGTGCTCTCTCACCTAATCCTCTCCCTTTACCCCCTCCCCCCTTCTCGCCCTCTTCCATTCTCGCCTCAGAAAGCGCCGCCACAGAAAGCAAATATGGCAGCTGTTGCGCATTGTTCCGCTTATCCTGAGTGAGGCTCTTACAGTATCCGGGGGATCGACCTAATCTGTATTTGTTCCAGTACATTTGTTATCCTCCGCTCTCTTGTCTCTCCAAATCAGGCTCGGCCTAGCTCAGACTGGGCGACATGCCAGGACGGATACTCGTCTGGTCGTCAACTCACAAGAATATGTGGTCCCAGGGGAGGCATTGGGGAGTACTCCCGACCACCCACGGCGTTAGTAGCGCCTCGGGCGATCTGACAAGGATGATCGGCGATTAGCTTGCAACACGAATGCATAACTGAGACAAGAATATGAGAGCAACATATGATGGTTAATCTCATAAGGAGTGCGATAATCACCGGTTACAATCGGTCCGTTCTCATAAATTGTCGACTTCCGTCGTCCCGTTCAATGTTGCTTCTCTCACCAGCTGCGCACTCATTTATCACGGCCCTCGAATGGTCCCTTGACAGGCGTACACGTGTAGTGAAGGGAAAGAAGGCGAGGAAAATGGATTGAGAAGGGAGACAGACTCGATTCCCGCAGGGGATGAACGATGATATGGGAAACTGTCGCAGATGGCAGAGAGAAAGATAGATCGGAGTGCCCATTCTCGATGCCCTTTTCCACTAGAAAAGGAGTTCGAGAAAATATGGACAGTCAAGTGTGAAAACGTTGTCAAGTTAGGGAAGGGCTGAAAATGATATCAATAGCTATATTGCAGGCAGAACTGACAGCAACGCTCAGCCAGTTGGGAGAGAAAGTCAAGTCGTCCCAGGGCGACATCTCCAAGCTGAAGCAGCTACAGGAAGTCATCAATGTACGAGGAAACGTATAATTCAATCTAAAACACAGTTGCAACGTAAAAAGGGTATTGACGTGAGAGACTCCTATTTTTTCCGTACCTCTCGATTGCAGAATAACGCGAACGACTTCAAATCCACCGTGTGCATTCAAGTCGACGGGATGATTGAGGAGCTGCAGAAGAGAAAGGAGAAGTTGCTGAGATACGTCGACGACGAGAGGGACAACAAGGTTGGCGGGATACGGAACACTTCATTTTGAACGTATAACTGTTGTGTATTCCTATGTGTTTCCCCAGCTCACTTCCAAACACTTAGGTCGTTAAAGGGACATGGAAGCGAGAGATTTTTTTGAAACAGAACATGACAATACTCATAGAATACGTTCCTTAGACGATAATAAGGATAATAGCATTTGAAAAATATTTTTAAAAAATTTCTGCAGCGAGAAATAATTATTTGTTCCGGGAGTACCTCGATGCCGCATACTTTGTTACTATGTGCTAAACGCAGTAAGATTGCGCCTTGGCTAGGAAATGATTTTTAGGATTTCTCGCGAAGTATGCATTTTTGTGCGCTCTGGTTTTGGTTTTTATATTATTTAGGCGATAAACTTTCATATAAAAGGCAACCTTTTTTGGCTTCCATGTCCCTTTAAATAATACATAACATTTTCTCGTTATCTTTTACTGGAGAGCTCCTTAATTACGTACCGTTGCCCCGATCTGAATGCTACTTGGGCAGGCATGATCATAATATGTACGATGGAGCGTAATGCTGCATCCTTTCAGAAGCGCGTGCTCCGTGATCAGATCGCGCGCTGCAGTGCGAAGATCGGCAAGACGACGGCCCTCATCCAGTTCTGCATCGAGCTGCTCAAGGAGCCCGACCCCGCTGCGTACCTGCAGATATCGCCCGCTCTGCTGCAGCGGTCGACCACCACCGACTTCCTCTGGAATACGGAGATGAAGACTAAGCCCGAGGTACGCAACTAGAGTATAGTTTTGAGACGTTGACACGAAAAGGCATATCGTCTTGCAGGCCGAGCCCGAAATCGTACTGAACCTCGACACGAAGCATATGCAGTACGCTATTCAGACGCTCGACTTTGCACAGCTCAAAGGTTGGCAATGCTGCGACGACAGTTGCACCGAGTACCCAGCTAGTTTCCTACTAGTCAATTCACGATAGATGAGGTAGATAGAGTCGTAGTAGTGTAGAGTCACCCTTGATAGGCCTGCATCTCACGTCGGTTGCGTCGCGCGGCGATTACTCGCAAGGTATACGGTAGTTCCCGAGGCGAATCGGAGAGTTTTGGAGCAAAGCTTATGGATTGCTCCGATTCTCTTCCAACCTGGTCTAGTGTCACTCGTGGTTCGCTCCCCCTTCCCCCCATCACCGCTCTCGTACCGTGTCGTGGTGCCCTCAGTTCGATCCGTTATTGTGACACTCGCACTCCCGATCCGTTCCCTTGACTGAGATGGACTGATCCTCGATCCATCATCTTCTCTGCTTATCTCAATCCCTTTCAGTGCCTGCCCCTCCCGTCATCGACGCGTCGAGTTGCTCAGCCGAGAATAATTCGGTTACGGTAGTCTGGAGACCGCGCAATGATGGATGTGCGATAGACGGATTTGTGCTGGAGATTGACAATGGACGGGACGAGGGATGCTATAAGGTTTGCGAGTCCACAACTCTCATCTGTATCGTTACCGTCTTATCGAACACAATCATTTGGATCTACAGGAAGTCTACTCGGGCCCGGAATTGCTATGTACACTGGACGGTCTCCACTTCAACACGATCTACTCTGCCCGGGTCAAGGCCTATAATTCAGCGGGCGAAAGCGTCTACAGCGATCCCATCTGTCTGCAGACTGCCTCAGGTACCGTAATAGACCCGCTAGAAATCATATTTATCGGGAAACACTCACGCGTAAAGTTTATTTATTTATCGTTTACGGAGCATCCGTGCGGTCGAGCGAATTACAAGGAAATATGAGGAGAAGAAAAGAGGAGAACGCACACTTAACGAAAGCTTTTTTCAGTGGCCTGGTTCCAACTGACCAAGTCGGCTTCGCAACGGGAGATCTTCTTGTCGAACGAGTCTCACTCTCTCACGGCAACCACCATCGACTACCAGACAGTACTGGGATCTGTCGCCTTCTCTAAGGTGAGATTGCGCGCATTTGTTCATGAAGCTTCTATACGTGTGGAAATTGTTAGGTTTTAGACATGCTGTAGTGGAATAAACCGATCCGTCAGTTACTTCCTTTCCAAAATGAGTCTAATTCTCTCGCTCTTGCACACTCTCTCGCCGTATATTCGGAAGGATAAACTGATGGATCTTTTTATTCCACTATACCTGTTGAATGCAGGGCGTCCACTACTGGGAGGTGTCGGTCGATCGATACGAGGGCAACGCCGACATAGTCGTGGGCGTCGCACGGCACTCCGTCAGTCGCAGTCTCATGCTCGGTTAGTTGCGGGAATCCTTTTTACTAGGGTTTGAAAACCAAGCGCGATAAGCGTATTTATCGTCTGACTTTCTTCATTCTTTCATGTTCCTGATTTATCTCTCGGTCTGATAATACGATTAAAAGGCTTGGTTTTCAAACCCTACTTTTTACTACCACAACTGAAAAGGAATCTGCTATAGTAAGGTCAATATTATTATATTGCATCATCATGCCGAATTACCCACGAATTGCGGTAGTGAAGGGACAATTTATAGGCAAGGATTTGCACGGCTGGTCGATGTACGTGGACGGGGAGAGGTCGTGGTACCTGCACAACGACACGCACAGTGGAAGAGTAGCTGGAGGAATCCGGAAGGGGGACGTCATCGGAGTCAAGTGAGTTATGCTACTGGTCAGATTGCAGATGGTTGCGAAATAACGTGTTGAAAGAGATTACCTCAGCAACTAACAACACATATTACATATCGAACACCTTGTCCTCCAGACTGGACTGCGACCGTGGCACGCTCGAGTTCACGGTCAACGACAGAAAGCGAGTATCCGAGGCGGGGACTTTCGCCTTCACGTACGTCATTCTACGATGATTGCTCTAGAGCTTGAAACAGAAATAAGTAAATTGATAAGGCGCCTGCAAAAATGACCTAGTCAATCGGCCGAGAAGACCGTTTTGATGTACCAAAATGATCGACTATATCTAGCGCACCATACATAGATGTGAATCTGGAAGCTAAAAGTAATGCATTTCGTTGCAGGACGATGCCCCGCATGCGATACTACCCCGCCTTCAGCATCAACTGCAAGGCTGCCATCACAGTGCACACAGCCATTCCGAGTCCTGTCAGTGACTCGGAATAAGCCAGCCTTACCAGGCAACGGGAGACGAACCTTTTACGGCTATGCTTCACAATGTTACTAAACTACCTACTCAAAAGGTGTATGAAGCGTAATCGGAAAATGTGGCCTCTTTCCCGTTCTCTGGGCCAACATATAGATAGAACATGGTTTTTACTATTCTACAACGACAATGAGATTATGGAGATATTAATTTCATTGAAGTCACATGCTATGAAAAGTAGTCCCTAGCAGATCGCCTTGCCAGACAAGTTAGCTCCTCTACCTTTTTCCGGTGTCATGAAACCTTGAATTTACTATTTCACATGTCTTTCCTTATTCTAAGCATGACTCGTTAACTCACCTATATGTACATAAGGCGAACTTTCTCGATACTCAAACCAGCCATAGATATGTATCTACTGTCTTTGTAAAAGAACAAGACTAGACAACGATTGCTAAAGTTAAACTTCTTGATTTTCATCTCCTCCTCCACCACTGGTACTTCACTTTATGCTTTGTGAGATTGCTTTGAATCATGAATAAACCATTTTACACATAGAAACGGAAAAAAAACATCGCAAAGTAATGAATTTCGCTTGAATTTGCTCTGATCCTCCAATTTACGTACGATCTACTCTATTCTTTGTTTTTACATTCACAGAGCGATTATTTAAACTTAAGTAGGAAGTGAAAAGTTAAAAGTTTCATGGGTATTCAACTGTAAAACAAGGAACAAGCAATATAGACAGCAGATAATATCACATGAAAAGTTGCACCGATTTATTCGAAATTTGTTGATCTTGTCCTCCTGGAAGCTGTGTTTGCTCCTGCTGTCGAAATATCGGTCGTAGTGGTCAACTTACGGCAAAGAAACCCGAACAGAGACATACTGAAACATATCTATCTCTAGATTTCTCAGCGAGTCTTGAGAATGGTGTCTTGAGAAAATGGCCTACCGATACTCTTTAATGGTCCAAATGATGACGCAACCATCAATCCATGGATGAGCTCCGCAGAGAATTGGCGAGATCTCAGCGATTTCGGGAACTGAGATGCCGAGAAAAGGATTGACTACGGAGAGAAGAGGTGGCGAGTAGGCGGTGATCAGAGGCAGAATCGTCTTGAACGATAATTTTGTTTATCATGCGGAGATCAAAAGTGACTGACTAAACCTTTTCCTAACAAACTCAAAATGATGTCTCGATTCTACAGCAGCTCAGACAGAAGATCGAAAAAATAACTGTGCTAATCTTCGAATCTGAATCCTACATGCTACTGCTGAAGGAGGAGGATGGTTCACATATATGTCTATATATGTCACATATCCACTCGTCCCCGCGCCCGCGTCACGAGTTCCCTTTTGTCGCGCGCGGGTCGCGTGAAAAGTGTCGAGTAGCTAACCTGGTACAGCAGTGCAGTCATCAGCTGCTTCTGCAGGCGCATCGTCTTCTCGCTCTGCGACTTCATGCTGACCAACCTGTCAACCCCCCCCTTTCCTCCACTCCCATCACCCACTCCTTTCGCCGTCCTCAACCTCCGTATCCTGATAGCTGCGTAGACCATGAAGGTGTAGCCGCCTCCCATCGTCAGCGCCATGAGGAAAACTCCGATGATCGGCTTCCAGCGAGGACCGGAGAAAGTACCGCTCGTCTGTAAAGGAAGGATATAAAAAAGTGTTCCATCAGCTACGTAATATTCCGTTATTTTCCTAAGAGCGAGCTGAAGGTTGAAAAAGTTTCCCTGATCACTACAAATCTAAAATCTAGAGATTTACAGTACCCAGAAGACAGCGGTGACGTAGTCCTCAACGGGTAAGGGTATTCCCAGAGCGTGTTCTTCGAGAATCGGTGCCATGTAAGCTGCGGAAAAGGCATCCGCTTTGCCGTACAGAAATCCCAGAACACAGAGCCTGAAGGAGCAGGATTTACTGTTGGTCATAGGCTAACAACAAGTTTAGAATAGAAGCAGCTATGGTTGAGGAAAATGTTCCATCAGTCGTCTCATTCCTACTTCCGGTGAGAGAGCGAAGCGGTATGAGGAGAGTGCAGACAAAGTAGGAATGAGTTTGCTGGCGGAACTTTTTCGTCAATAATACCAGCATAGTCCGATCGCAGCAACAACGATAAACATGAGAACAAACATGATGCCCCTGTTGTAGAACCATCGAAGATACTTGGAACTGAGAATTATTGTTTGCTACGAACTCAGAACGTAAGTTAGCAAATACCTTTTAACGGCAAGAAGTCTGTAGAGAAAGTGAAATACAAGCACAGGGAAGGAGTGTGAGTGCGCGGAGCCAAACCAACACACTGCCCAGCGACCTGAGAAGAACGGACAACTATAAAAAATAGGAAGTGGTCTGAATAATATAGATTTTTGACACTACTGTTATATTTTTCTCAAGAAACTTGTAAATTGGACTCAGAAGCACAGCATTATAGCGTCATAATAGCGAAAAGCGGTTTTCACGTATAGGATCCGATCCTGTAGGCGAACTAGTGAACGAAAAATCATTAATTTGACAACTTAAGAAAAAAATAAAAAAATAATGAATTTACTATAAAAACACATTCTTCACCGGGCGGCATGTGAGATAATCATCAAAAACTGCTACAGCTATTCAAATTTCTTGAAACAAAATAAAAAAGTAGTATATTACGCACAGAAAAGAAATGTATAATTCTTAATTCTTCTTCCACAGCATGCCGCCCGGTGAAGAATGTGTTTTTATAATAAATTTTTATAATGCACACTTTCCCGCTAAAAAGAGCAAATTATAAATATGCTTTTCCAACAACATAATTCAGTTCTCATGGACATAAGTCACTATCTTAAAATTAGAAAATAAACCTTTGAATTTATTTAGAATAGACTATGACACGTGTCAAAGTACACCAACCCTGCACATATCCGTGTGATCCCATGTAGAAAGCATTGTCCCACGATTCAGGAACCTCAAGTAAAGAAGCATACGAAAGTTGAAATTCACACATAGCTCTAGCCAAGCCCATTTCCGTCTTGTTAAAGTGTATGTATAATAATCAAATATATTTGCAAACCAGGAAATGTCTTTACGCACAATGTCTTTTACCAGAACAGCTCGAAAGATTTCGTCAAGCTTACTCGAAAACTGCATTCGAAATTTGCCAACCGCTAGTTTCCAATAGACAATTTCGTGAAGATTTGCATAACAATGCAAATCCGGAATAGGATTTCTATCAAACTGACCGGCATTACAAGGAAGTGTACAAGGGCATAATATATGTCGACTGAAGCAAAGATCAAAAGAAGATAGCGATATGCTCCGAATTCCTTTCTACGACATTTCAAGATGAGAATGATCAGGGTTATGTTGATCAACACTGATACCACTGAAGATCTAGTTTTAAAGACGTGAGGATATTTTCTGGGCAATATCGCAAAAATAAAAGCAAGAAAAGAATTAATTATATAGAGAAAAAATGGACCTCCTTACCTACACATGCATGATGATAGATCACGTAGAACAGCTGTAAGGTGTTCTATAGTTATTAATAAGCGCATAAAGGTTTATAAGAGTAGGAATATTGGTAGACTCACGTTTTTCGCGTAATCGTTGAATAACTCAGCATGTCCGACCATTGCACACGTACAACTTGATTGATTTATCCGCTTCCCCTCGAGCTAAGGACAGAGAAGATGGAGTTTCGTACGAAAATACAAACTCTTTCGAATCAGGTAAAAGAGATTAAATGACGGCAAAATCGCTCTCAATGGAAGCATTGAACTGAGATTGAAATTACGCGCCTTGTACCATAACAGGGATTGGCATGAAGTTCTCGATGAAAATCTTTTGAAGTAGAAGAAGGACTAATGCATAAAGGGCGATGAATCTTGAAAATATAAAGTTCTACCACTAACACCTTCTTTGAATATATATATATATATATATATATATATATATATATATATATATATATATATATATATATATATATATATATATATATATATATATATATCACATATATATATATATATATATATATATATATATATATATATATATATATATGTGTGTGTGTGTGTGTGTGTGTGTGTGTGTGCGGAAACCGCTATTCGATATTAGAACGATATCGATATTGATCCTGCAGGCTGTCAGTTCTTTACTGTGAGTTCTCTGAAATTTTGGTGGAGATTGGTTTTAGAGCCCCTCCAGGCAATATGTACCATATGCATTTTTTACATCATTGGATAGCGCTCAATGTCCTTACTGTCTCCTTTTTAGTTGAAACTTCGCCGTGTTGAGAAAAAGATGTGTAAAGATTTCTCTCGCTATCTGCGTCTCTTCATTCCTCTCTTGTCTCTCACAATCAATCAACCGTTCTTAATTTGTTATCTGTTGAAATGAATGAGCTGGTTGGAGAGACCCTTTAAGAAACCCTTGAGAAAATTCAAAAATAAATTCACCAAAGCCCTCTCCTCTGGATGGGCGCACTTATTAGAACAAGACCAATCGGGGCAACCCGTTTTGGTGACTCTGAATAATTTCGCTGATCGCATGGTCTAGTACCGGCGACGTAACGTTCGAGTATCTGCCTTATCAACTGTCGATTGAAGTCTATGTGGCTACCATGGTTGTAACGGGTAACGGAGAATAAGGGTTCGACTCCGGAGAGGGAGCCTGCGAAACGGCTACCACATCCAAGGAAGGCAGCAGGCGCGTAAATTACCCACTCTCAATGCGAGGAGGTAGTGACTATCAATAACGAGACAGATCTCTTTGAGGCCTGTTATCGGAATGGGTACAATTTAAACCCTTTAACGAGGATCTATGAGAGGGCAAGTCTGGTGCCAGCAGCCGCGG
>LS882281.1:28404-39270 GCA_900490955.1 Micoletzkya japonica | reverse complement strand
GGTAAATACACAGCATTCCGCCCGGTGAAAAAGGTTTCTAATATAGACCACTATTCAAAAATATTCAAAAATAGTGGTCAATATTAGAAACCTTCTTCACCGGGCGGAATGCTGTGTTGGTGGCGCCTTTCGAACTAGCGTGGAAAGAGTAACTTATCGCAATATTTAGAAAAAAATAATGACCCACTATTCGTTTTTTTCCGGGAAACCTGATAAAAACTCAACGTTCAACAAAGGTATCTGGGTTTTGAAGTCGAAAAATTATTGTCGACCTCTTTCTTCTCTCAATATATCTAGTCGGGACAAAATTGCATGAAAGTTTTAACTTAATAATAAAAACTCATTGTACACATACAGTGAAATTTTTCTGCTCAGAACGATTACCACAAATATGAAGACAAAAAGTATTGTGAGTGTATGCAGACAAATCTAAGCTCAGTTGTTTCGGCATTGCTCACGGCACTCAATTAAAGGAGGTGTAATAATAATAATAACAATAATAAATGAGGTGTAAACAGAACAACATTGGAAACTCAAGCCATCCATATCGCAGAAGTGCATAATTTCGCTGCCCCCTAGACGTTATGCCTATAGGAGTAAGGGCTCTTTGGTGCGTGGGTTCGACTCCTCCCCGGGACAAAAGTTTTTGCACATTTTTTATTCACTCAGCTTTCATCCAAAACATGAACTATCATATTCCTATAACTTTTTACAGTGAATGCTCTTCAATATAGTACTCAGAAAATGAAATTTCTCGTTTTTGTCTGTTCATCGTAAACTATCTACGCTGCTTCTCCGGCAGCTACATTCCAATTCCCGCAGAATTCAGAACTTCTACCGTAACTGTGATAACAGTTCTTGTAGCGACTAAGGCTGAACTGTTTTCCTACAATATCCTGGTTGATTACAAAAAAAGAGTATATGTTAGACAACAACACAAGGCTTCCACAGTACGCTTACAAGGAGTGGTTGCAAAGTGGCAATGAAATTAGAGGGCGAGATTGTTTTTTAGTAGATTCGGACGCGCTGATTCCGAATCCTTAGTCAAAAGTTCCGATTTCAGGACCGTTTTCGAGAACATTGAGGTCGAATTTTCACTAGAGATAGGCTGCACAGAGTGTTTCGGCACTTTTCATTCCTCTAAGGATTCAGAAATGCATGTCTCTTGATCACATATTGTTTACTTGTTATTATGACCAGTTTTAAGAAGTGGAAACTTATTCTGAGATATATGTCTTTCGTAATTAGGTATATGACTTGCGTAATTACAAGAGAATGGTGGACCAAAAAGCATTCTAAAAGTTTGTGCTAGCAATATTCAAACCTCATTCTTACAAACTTATCATGCTATAATCTAATTTTAAGGAACCGCAGATAAGTTAAAAGCGCCAAAACACCCAGTGCAGCCTATCTTCAGTGTAAATTCGACCTCAATTTTCTCAAAACCGCTCCTGAAATCGGAAGTTTTGACTTCAAATTCAGCGCGCTCGAATCTATCAGATACAATAAGTCTCGCATTTTAATTTAATTGTAACCTTAAAACCTTGTTAGTGAATACATTTATACAGCAAGTTACAACTCATAAACCGAAACACCGTCCAAGGGCTTTCGAATGATACGCAATATGTGCTCGAAATATTTCGGCAATATGGAGATCTGGAAAATTCAGGAAAATCTATATATGCTAATTACGAATTTTTGTAAAAATACACTCTTCATTTTTGGAGAGCTTTTACCTTCCAGTATCAGCGCCTGAAAGGAAAAGTCGGAATTCGAGGATTAACACAACTGTGCCATGGTCTGACCGAGGCTGTTCCGCTCTTACGGTGAGGCTCTTTTAACCGCTTGGTTTTTTATTTTATTTTTTTTTCTGAAAGAGCAATGTCGAAGACCTACAATCCTGTATTTGCATATTTTTCCCGCCATTCCCCGCTGCTTAAGTGAGGCGAGAAGTTGTATGCAAAGTTACATTGCTCTTCAGGGACCGCGCGAATACGAATGTCATTTTGCGTATACCATAGCGCGCGAGCGGTCTGATTGGCAGACATCGCACAGCATTCCAAGTGTCATAATAGCGAATGACGGTTTTCGTGCATAGGATCCGATCCTGTAGGCGAACCAGTGAACGAATATCTATGAATTTAAAAACTTAAGTTTAGAAAATTCAAAAATAGGGATCAATTCGCTATTAGACACATTCTTCACCGGGTGGAATGCTGTGATCGCTTATTGAAGGAGTATGCATATGCTTTCTGATGATGGCAAAAATGAGGGAATGCTCAAAATATGCTCCTGAGGGATAGCAATGTGCTCAGAGGGGCCCTTTAAGTCTCTTTATCGATTGTTCCTTCGTAACGTTTTCCTCGAGTTTGTTCTGCGTGTACGGTCATCATTAGTGCCGTGCATTAGCCGGCTCGCTGCCCTGCGTCTGTAATTCAAGTAATTATCTTCAATCTTCGATCTTTGATCTAAAAACTTTTTATGATTCGTTTTTTTATGTTGAATGTCTTACCTTCTCGATACGTTCGCTCTCCTGCGTACTATCGATCTTTCCGTGTTTTTTACTCTTTGAACTTGCCAGTTGCCTGAGCAGCTTGAGCCGAGGTCCAACCGTTCTGAGAATGCTAGTCAACAGTTGTGACAATATTAGTTTTAGTAGTGCAAATCAAAAATATGAATCTATGTTAAAGGATGACTATTCGGAAGTTTTTCGGTACCGATGTGTTTATGATGTTCGATAGAGCTTTTGAACATAGTGACAATAAAAAAAAATCGAAGAAAAAACTCGAAAATCGCATGTTTTATTTTTTTCGTTCCGGGCTTCCGTCGTTGAGAGGAATGTCGCTTTTGGCTTAATTCCTTTCGCTAAACACAGTAGCGTCGTCGTTGGGAGAAATTTAAAAAAATCATTTCTCGAATACTGTTTATTTTTATCATTTTTCCTTTTGTTTTTATATTAATTACGACAAAATCTTTCATATAAGCTTCACTTGAATATCACTTCCATGTCCCTTTAAAAAAGTTATGATCGAAAAAAAGATTTTTGAAATTTTCTATCTTTTAGATTTACAGAAAAGGGGCGATTTTCAAGTCACGCCAATTATATAGACGAGAAGAGCGTCAAAAACTCTAATGCTATTTCTGATTTTATCTTATCTTAAAAAATCGATTTATAAAAAAAATTTAAAAAATTCCAACATGAAACATAATATTTTGTTCCGCGGATCGGGCGATAAGTATGATTCCGTTTGGCTTGCCCCCTCACTGTTAAATCCAGTACGGCCACAGTGTTCGGTCAACAGTGAAAATGTTAAGCGAACGGGATGTCGAAAAATTACCCTGATTTCGGTAGGAGCTCTCGTACGGAAAACAGCGTATCCTAAGAATTTTGGCTCGTTCGCTTAACATTTAGAACACTGTGCGACCGTCGTTGGACGAAATTTACAAAAAATCATTTCTCGAATACTATTAATTTTTATTATTTTTCATTTTGTTGCTACTCTAACTAAAAAACAACTCTGTCTGATGTTGGTTAGTCTGTAAATATTCGCTAAATTTTATTGTAAAAGTCCCACGAGCTCGTACGGGCGAACCCCCTGTTAGACATTTCAAGGAAAACCTGGCCGATTTTCGCCGAATGCAAACTAAGAATCACAGCAAATAATCGAGGCATTTTATAACCCCCTTCGAAACTGAACGCGCTATAAGCAACGGCGAAATTATATTGTTGCAAATTTTGACTCGGAATTCAGGACACTGAGAGCTATTCAATTATGTTAAAAAGCATATAGTCTTAAAAAGTAGGAGGGCCTTTAAGAGGGGCTTGAAAATCCTTTATTCCTATGTATGGGATTAACTGAAGAAGCATTGAAAACAACAAACTCGTGTACGACGATTTCAGGTTGATGTTTTTTGTTCTTACTGCTCGATTTTGAAGTGACTCTGAAACATCATTACGCCATAGATGAAACTGTTGCAGAGAAGAGCACAGAAAGAGTGAGAACTGGACCAACTTATCCAAGATGGAATCGTCATCGTTCATGTATTGGAGTTCCAGTTCATCCGATTTGCTGAAAATCACAAATGTCGGAGAGGAAACTTATGATTCCTATGATTAACAATGTCTTGAGTAGGGAATGGCATAGGTAGTATTGATATGCATAGAATATAGTGACTGACGTTTCCCCAACCTTCGGTCTTCTGGCGGAACCCCAGTCGAAACATCTTCGGAGTAGTAGTACTCCGGCCATGTTCCGCCTGGTGCTCCGCACAGCATTCCGCCCGGTGAAGAATGTGTCTAATAGCGAATTGACCACTATTTTTGAATTTTCTCAAGACTGGCTATTCCAATCTGCACCAAATTTTCGGATGAGTTAGAATTCATGGAGACGATCTTAAGTTTAAAAATTCATAATTTTTCGTTCACTGGTTCGCTCACAGGATCGGATCCTATGCGCGGAAACCGCTATTCGCTATTAGAACGCTTGGAATGCTGTGCTCCGCGCTATGTTATTCTCTCACTTTTTCCAGAACTTTTTTAGCGTGTGTACACAATGGGATGTGGGTGAACTCACCGGTCGGTGCACCCACTGACCAAACTGTGCGAGGACTCTTGCTAACAGCACTGAGTGAGTGCTCACATTGCTCTTTCATTGGAAGACGGGGCTATTTTATTCTAGGCTATGTATCCTAAAAGTGCGGCGTAGCCCAGACAGGTTTAGGCTGTAGTACGCATGAAGCACCACTGGTGTTCCGACAAAAAATTTCGGTCTCGTACTACTTCCGTATAGTCTAGAAAATCGGAACGTATAATTCGTGATTCCGCCGCTACGGTGTTTAGCGATTTTTTCACTCTTTGAAGCGATACCATTCCGATCCAAGACAAGATATCAGGAATATGGATAGATTTTTGAGATTAGTATTTCCTAGAGCTTCGCGTAGTACACATTAGAATTTGATGACATCTGTTTGAAAGGTACCGGAATCGTCGGCGCTACGACCGATTATATTTTCCATTTTTCTCTACTGTAGCACCGCTGGTGCTCCGGTACGCCAGCGGTGTTCCGCCAGTAGACCGGAGACCTCATCGGAATGCATTCCGTAAAAGGCTACGGAATATTCCGTAATAGATTGAGAAATAAATTCCCAATGTATAGTAAGATCCGGAATTATTCCGAAAATTTGCGAATACTCTTAGTTTAATGCCATAGCTTTAATTGCAACTCGATCTAGTCTTCATTTTCTCAATCCCTTCAATACCATTATATTATTTCTAGTCGTTCTTTACTTACAATTCGTAATCGTCGCTCTTCTTCCTTCGTGAACCAGTTGCGTCTTTTGGCGCTGCTTTTGACTTATCAGCCCTTGACTTGTCCTTTCCAGGTGGGCCCTTCGGAGCACTCTCACCGGTCTAAAAGAGAAAAAAATTTCATATGAAATGGGAATCGATGATAAGCTTAGCTATTTATGGGATAGATAGATTCAGTCATTTTTTCATTGAAATAAAGGAAATTTATTCAAAGCAAATTCGGTAGGAAATAGATATAAACAGCTCACTGGCTTCAGCTGCTTAGAAGGCTCCTTGGTTTGTGATGGTGTTGACGTCACCGAAGTAGTCTTGCTTTTCGAGACCTCACCGATGAAGTCTTGCTTTTTTTGGTCGTGCTGATCTTGCTAAAAGTTATAGATGCAGGGATAAATTTGCTATATTTGAAATATATTAATTCACGCTTACAGGAAAAGAAAGTGAGGAGAATAAAGCATGGAAGAAGAGACTAAAATATGGAAGAAGAGACTAAAGTATGGAAGAGGAGACTAAATGGAAATGAATTAGGAAAAAGATTTAGGGAAGTTTAAGAGCCGGCCCACAAAATCCTAAATTCGTAATACTACCCTGATATAATGTAATTTATGTCTTGCCGCCCTTATTTTCCGGTTGGCCTTTCTCTTAAAATGATCGGAACAATGTGTACATCGTTTAGCTAATGAAACAAAGCTTAAAGGGCCGTTCTGAGCACTTTTTAACCCCTTGGTTTCTTTCTTTCATCTGAAAGAGCACTGTCGAAAGCCTACCATCCTATATTTTCATCCTTTTCCCGCCGTTCCCCGCTGTTTAAATGAGGCCAAAAGTTGTATGCAAAGTTACATTGCTCATCAGGGACCGCGCGAATACGAATGTCATTTCGTGAATGCTGTATTGCGCTAGCGGTCTGATTCCTATTCATCACTTATTGATGGAATGCAGACATATGCTTTCTGATAAGTACAAAAATGAAGGAATGTTCAAAATATGCTCTTGAGGACTAGCAATGTGCTCAGTGGGGCGGGCCCTTTAATCACACCTCAGTCAGCCAATATATATATATATATATATATATATATATATATATATATATATATATATATATATATATATATATATATATATATATATATATATTTGAAATGCGCGTTGCTCTTTGCACCTTCTCTACTCAGCGGATGTTGAATGAAATCGCATAAGGTGGTGTGTAAACGATCAGGATTATGAAATCTAATGAATGACAAAGAGAGCGAATATAGTCGGAAAATCGCCGTCCGGCTTCTGTACTAGGTGAAGCGTTGTGTGAACATAATCTTTTCTTTAACGTTTTGGGAACTTTATTTGTCGAGAATTTACCTTTTTACGAGAGCACATGAAAATGACGAATGTAGGAAGAAGAAGGGCGAGGAACGAGATAGGATAAATCACCACTTGAAGGGATTGGGAGAGCATAGAGGAAGAGGACCACTCAGGGAGGGGACAGAAATAGAGAGTGAACAGAATCGAGGAGGATGGAGGTTCCTTTACTACATGGTTGAGAATAAATTCATTCAATCGTCTCATCTCCACTTTCGACAAGAGAGCAAAGCGGTATGAAGAGAGTCCAGACAAAGTACGAATGAGTTTAGTAACAAAACGTTTTTCGTCAATAATACATATGCTTCATCTTGCAAGGGTGATGGAAAGGCTTACTATAGTCGAGAAAAACGGAACGTAGGTATAATTCTGTATTACGAGTTGCGCTGTTTAGGAGATTTTTCGCACTTTGAGAGAGCATCACTTGGCTCTAAATCAAGATATCAAAAAGGGTGAATGCTTTTTGAGATCACTACCACCAAGACTTTCACATAGAGTTTATTAGAATTAGATAGTAGATATGACGCTAGAGGGCCCGGAATCGGAGTTACGCCTGGAACGATTATATCTTTCTTTTTTCTCTTCCATAGCAAAACATAGCGTTAGCAATTACAGCAAGTCGCTTTATCGGTCTTCTTATCCTTTCTTTTATTTTTACATTCTTGTCTTCATTGAAGCTTGCAAAGAGGAATAATGCTTTCATCTCCTTTAGTCTGAATAAACGTTGTTCAATATGATTTATATATGATTTTAATTTTTACGAGTGAATTTACCAACTACTGTAAATAAATTTTAAAAAAATAAATTAATTTTTACAAGTTTTGCATACATTGATAAAGTCGATGATGAAGTATAGTTTATCTTCCTTCGACGGGAAGTCGCAGATCTTTCGAATTCCGTTTTCGACCATATCAACCTGCGTATTCAACATATGTAAAACATGTAATAACATTTTTTGCAACAGCCTAACTTTCATTTTAGAATAAACCGATATATCATTAGATTATTGACGTCACCATTTTGCGTGAGGAATATGTATGAAACAATTAACTTATTTCACTGTGAGATGTTTATTGTAAAATAAAATTGTACTGAAACCTCATTCTGCTCGTTCCAGAATCGATCGCTCAAATACACACGACATTTACCCAACTGGAGTCCAACCTTAATTAAATCTCACTATCGATAAGGGTTCTACGATATCTAGGAAAAAGAAGTTTTGCAAAATAGGAATTCCACGGGACCCATTTTAAAGATTGATTTTCACTCATCACTTTAGCCTTGCCTTTCATTAATCATTTTAGGCAGCAAAAGCAAAGAATACATTTACGAAAATTACTCATCAGCGCAACTCTAGTAAAAACATACGAAAATGGTACAAATAAGTCTTAAAGTCTAGATTCATTTTTAAAAGTCTAGGTTCAAGAAACATCATTGAGGAAAGAGGAAGCCCACAGCCAGTACGCCGCTCTTGACAGCATTCATCACCTCCGTGTTACTCGCGAGTTCAAGAGTCTTCTTCCGCCAGCCAGCCTTCAATTTAAGGTGAATCTTTTTCCAACTAAGTTTCGATCTACTACATAATCTTCTTTTTTGATAATTAATCTGTTGACTATTTATAAAGAATACTGACTTCTCCTTTCTCGTTGAATGAGATCACTAGGAATCGAACTGTGTGAAGTTGGTCCATTTCATCGATGTGACAGGAGCTCAGTATGTGAGAGACCTCACTGTCATTCACGCTGTAATAAGTACTCATTTTTTCATCCGGAAAACGTGTCAGATGTTTATCTTGTAAGAAATAATAGTATTCGAAAAATGATTTTTTTTGAAATTTCGTTCTACGACGGTCGTACTGGATTTAGCAGACAGGGGCCAAGTCAAACGGAATCATTAAACTGTACTACCGTCCCTCGGAACGAAAAAATAAATTTCACACCTCGAATTTTTTTTTGAATTTTATTAATAATCATGTTTATGTTTCTCTTATTATCCCTAAATGTAAAACACAAAGTTTTATTATTTATTTATCGCTTCCTACTTCCTTTAATGATAATAATTCTATTTCCTTATGATTTTTACAGTAATTCGTTCAATTCGGTCACCTCCTGCGACGCGAGCTTTCAGAGACAATATTCTCTCCTTTCTCCTCATCCTCCTCCACTTTTATCAATTTGATCCTTCCACTGTACTGATCTATTGCGGAACTCCTGAAATTTTAACGTTTCTTTTCAAATAAAATTTTACTGAAATTCCCTACAATCATATAATTGAAACACAAGTAGAAGCCTTTGATAACGGTTATATCTAGGTGGCGGAATTCATTCTAGTTTTTGTACTTTTCCTTTTCTTATATAAACCTTTGCTCCTTTTCGACGTTATTCTTCCCTTTTTCTTTCTCGTTCAAATACATCACTTTAAGCTTCTCCTTCTGCAGTTCCGCTGACGCATCCCTCAAGAGTGTATAATATTAACTTATTTTGAGAGATAATTTTATTACATTATGATAAATTTATAGTCTCGTTCTCTCTTGTTATTCATAAGCGCTACCTGAGTAGAGTTGCAGTTTCGCTTTCTAATTCAGCAGCTTGTTGATTCAAGGGAACATTTCTGCAACTCGCCTTGTTTATGCTATTACATTTTTGTATACAAATGGCACTACAACTGAAACAATGCATTTAAACTTCTCAATAAGTGTTAAAATTTGGGAAATCACCATTTCATCAAACCGGTCGTTTGATCAACACTAACTGTATGTAGATCACAGTGGATGAAATGACCGATTTCATGAAATGGTGGTTTCTCTAAATTTTCTATATATTCATTTTCTTTCAAGTGGTTTCAAATTAATTTGAAAATTTCACCCTTATTCTCAATTATTCTACAGCGACCTCTAACCGGCAAACTGACCCTTCATCGATGACGCGGCACTTGAGAGTGAAGTCAAGAATGCGATAGCGAGGCATGGGGCAACCACTTAGGGAGAGGACACGCACTGGAATGAATGGGTTGGAAGGGCGATCCTCGGATGAAAAGAGAAGGGAGACGAGAAGAGAGCAAGAAAAGAGAGGACAAGGAATGGCAATGGCTTCATTGCTCTCTCTCTCTCTCTTCGACCTTTTCTTTGATTTGCGAGGATATACGCTTCTCTGCCTGAAATTCAATGCAAACTTTTTTACAATACTCCTGGTAATTACTTAAACACTATTTGTACATAGATAACCAACCATAATTTGTCGACATTTTAACGATTAAAATCGAAAGAGATGACGGAGACCTCCTACTGCAATCCCATAGTTTCTTGTCGGAGTCCAACAAGGAATTTCACTCTTATAAGCTCAACACATAAAAAGCACGATAGAGAGGCAACTAACATCATTTTGGGGAGGAGGAGATTGCTTGATTTGCGACGATGTTAATGTTGATGATGTCACGTTGCTCTCCGAACCCAGATCACGCTTCTGCTAAAAATTGTTTTTGAGATATTAGGGTATGAAAACCAAACCTTTTAATCGCATTACGAGACCGAGAGAGTGGTGAGGAGCATGGGAGAATGAAGAGAGTCAGAGGATAAATAAGCAAATCGTGCTTGGTTTTCCAACCCTATGTGATATATTATTTTTTTGTTTCAGAAACGAAAAAAGCTGGCAAAGAGGAATCTCACTCTCATCATCATTCGTCTGAACGAGACATGTTTTTAAGCTTGTGGTTCCATTAAAGGAACTGTCCCACGAAAAAAATCGTTATTGAGTTGGTCGTTGGAAACATAGCAGTATGGTCTAGACAAGAAGATGTGCAAAAATCCCGCTTCAAAACGGCTGTCTAGTCCTCAGAACGGCCATCTGAATGTGTGGGATACGGTAAATCTTGTGGGGTAGTTTGTAGTTTCAACCAAGCACTCCCCTCTCCAAATATACCCAGTGGCATCGCCTGATCTCCACCGCTCTTACATCTACACACCTTCGCCCTTCCCTAGCTCTTCCCTTCCTACTCCACGGAGAGTGAGAGCGAGCAGGCAATGCCAGGGGTTATTTAGCTAGTCGGTCTAGACTACAAACTACCCCACAAGATTTACCGTATCCCACACATTCAGATGGCCGTACTGAGGCCTAGAGAGCTGTTTCGAATCGGGATTTTTGCTCATCTTGTTATCTAGCCCATTTTACACTTTTCCCAATGAATAACTCAACAACGATTTTTTTCGTGGG
>LS882281.1:6853-25393 GCA_900490955.1 Micoletzkya japonica | reverse complement strand
CCCACGAAAAAAATCGTTGTTGAGTTATTCATTGGGAAAAGTGTAAAATGGGCTAGATAACAAGATGAGCAAAAATCCCGATTCGAAACAGCTCTCTAGGCCTCAGTACGGCCATCTGAATGTGTGGGATACGGTAAATCTTGTGGGGTAGTTTGTAGTCTAGACCGACTAGCTAAATAACCCCTGGCATTGCCTGCTCACTCTCACTCTCCGTGGAGTAGGAAGGGAAGAGCTAGGGAAGGGCGAAGGTGTGTAGATGTAAGAGCGGTGGAGATCAGGCGATGCCACTGGGTATATTTGGAGAGGGGAGTGCTTGGTTGAAACTACAAACTACCCCACAAGATTTACCGTATCCCACACATTCAGATGGCCGTTCTGAGGACTAGACAGCCGTTTTGAAGCGGGATTTTTGCACATCTTCTTGTCTAGACCATACTGCTATGTTTCCAACGACCAACTCAATAACGATTTTTTTCGTGGGACAGTTCCTTTAACTTGATATACCTAGTGGAATAAACCGATCCGTCAGTTTCTACCGTTCCAAAATGAGTCTAATTCTTTCACTTATGCACACTCTCTCGCCTTATATTCGGAATGATTTTACGACGGATCTTTTTAGTCCACTATGAACTCTATCCGCTTGACTTACAATGCAAAAGGTGAGTGCCGTAATGCAGAAGGCCGCAGTTGATATCCGTGCGAACTGTAGAAATTACATTATGGATCGAAGTGCAAAAATAGTTTCTCAGTCTTCACCTCCTTGAACTTCCGGGTCTTATCAAGGATAACTCCAACTGCTAGGGATGCCCCCGCTCCGATCATCGATTGGGCTGCGATTGTCCAGGCCCAGAATAATGGCTGCAATTGTTTGAGGGGCAACATAGAATTGTTGTACGATAATATAAGGTGCTGCACAAAAACTTTGCTAATTGCAAAGCTAATTTTGCAAAATTGCGCAAAATTTGATTACCTCATAAAACTTTAATAAACATAGAATGGTTTCTAGACATACATGCATCTCTTGTTGTATACACTTCATGTCATATGCATCCTACCGGGTAGCCTAGATCGACAAAGAGCTGATCTCCCGTTACCACAAGAGACCAGAGAAGACCGAAGGCAAACGAGAAGAGTACGAGGACCGGATAGAATTGCTTTTGGCTGAATGCTAAGGGCCTGCCTGGGTACAACATATTTCAGCAAACTCACTTCAAGGTGATGAGCAATCCTCTGAAGAACGAGGGCATTTCGTATGTTTTATCGGCACTCTCGGAAGGGGGTGTAGGAGGCGAACCTCGTTCTCAAACTTTATATTGAGAAGAAAAGAAATAAAGATTTTTTTCTAAACAATTTAAGATTTGCTTACTAATCATCATAGAAAGTACGAATGCAACTGCAGGCAGAAGAACGAAAGCGCCGTTCTGAAAAAATCTACTAGAAATAGAAGCTTGAGTTTTATTTATTTATTTATTTTTTCTTTCTTTATATTCATAAAGCTCACCAAGACCAAGAAGTCGTAGGAGTCTATCGTTACATTATCCTGGTTCAAGAGTGCTATGGGAAGGATTGTACCCAAACTAACACCCAACGGATTAGCTGAAATGAAATATAAATTCGAAATATAAACATAAATTTCAAGTTTATGGGTTGAAACAACTATATTTTCCAATCGATCTTCTAGGAATTTCGCGGGGAAGGAAAATATTTAGCCTGGAGACGGTAAAAATAGAAAGGGTAAAACACGCTTACACAAATAGGCTACAACATTCGCCACTGCCCGATGATTCTCGGGAAACCAAAATTCGGCAACTTTTGGAGGCAGAATCAAGATGAAAGGCTGACTCAACGCCACAATAAAGGAGCCTGAAATTTTTTATATATAACCGTTTGCCTAACCGTCGACCAACGTCGATCGTTTTCCTGCGCACTAGACCAAAACCCTATCTCATTGATTCGCTTTTTATTGAAATATGTGGTCGACTAGTGCTTGGCGAGTAGATCAGTGAAATCGGAAATTCGATGTCTTTATCTATCTCCGAAAACGTTAAAGGGTGCTTATTTTTGAGTGGATTACGCACTGAGATGAGGTACATCCCCAGTTCATTGACAAAACGATTTTTCGTAATGTACCGATCATTTTAAGAAAAAGAACGATAGGAAAAGATGATAGGCCTAAATTGCAATATCAGGGTAGCGCGCGAATTCAAGTGCTACCGTACTCGTGGGCCGGCTCCTTTAACGGCCTCGTTCTCGGAGATAAATAAAGATAAATACCAGTATTCCGATTTCAATGATCTAGTCCACAAGATATGCTTTTCAATCCGTATGAATTGGACGGATAATTTTTTCGCCAGTGCGCAGGATTGGTCGACCGTTAGGCAAACGGCCATATATGTATTTGCTCTTTTACAAAATTTAGTTTCTTTACCAAAGTAAAGAAAAACCAAGCGGAAGGTGAGAGAGAGAATGGGAATCCCAGAAATACATCGCAAGATAGCTCCGAGCAGGTTCAAGGCACATGCTGTACGACTCTAAATAATGACTGTTTTACTTTTTTTAATTAAAGGTAACATAAAGTGTCAGGATGGAGGGGAGATTTCGCGCGCGAAAGTTTGAAAATGGTGGCTCCCGAAGAGACAACCAGAAGTCCAATGGAAAGTTTGCACCGAACAAGGAAGGGGAGGT
The DNA here is from genome assembly GCA_900490955.1 of Micoletzkya japonica. NCBI lineage: Eukaryota > Metazoa > Nematoda > Chromadorea > Rhabditida > Diplogasteridae > Micoletzkya > Micoletzkya japonica. The sequence continues at coordinate 22,708 of LS882281.1, read as the reverse complement.
GAGAAGGGGAGATCAAAGGAGACACTGCCAGTGGGAAGGAACCCCTTCCTCTCGCCCTCGAGGGAGAGGCTCAACTCGAGCTTGTTTACCTCATTGCGCCCTGTTCTTTTTAGCCTTCGTCGCTTACTTGTCATTTCTTTCACTTTTCGTATGTTTTATCATTTGTTCGCATCTCAGGTTCGATGGACAACAACGCGATACAGTTCGCAAGAATGTCACGACAAAAGGTAACAATTTCAATCTTCCGTTTAAGTTCTGTGTTGATAACGGCTGCGTTGAGCTTCATCTCCATCTTCTTCTCCTCGCTTCGAAATGATCGCACGCGTTCCCCTTTCGTTCGTGTCCCGACATCTCTCCGTCCACACTTGTCATTCGCGGAGTTCTCCTTCCCTGTCTCCCTTTCCTTCAGTCTCCAGGTCTCCACTTATTCCTTCTTTAGTGTATTTCATTAATTTTCAATAATATTTCTCTCTTTTATCGTGTTCTAGAGTGTAGCAGATACATTTTGACATAGCGATCTTTTTATTTACCTGATGCACATATGTTTCAGATTTTTTGTTGAAACATATCTCCACCAGGTTAGGAATAATTTCTCCTCATTCCCTATTCAATCCTATACGAATAGATTCTATGTAGAGCTTGAAGCGTTCGATGTTACACCACTCTATTGTATAATTTGAAGTGATAAAATTATTGCATGTGCAATCATTGCATGGCATGTCGCAGCAGTGATGAAAATCTGAATTATTGGTTTCTTTTGTGTGAACGAAGCGTCAGGGAGGCTGATATTTTCCTCTGGATTTCATCTGAATCTCTTACATCTCCTTTTCATTATTTACCTTTCCATTGGGCGTCCCGTTCTAACCGGTTGCGGTCCTCCGTGAGTGAGTGAAGATGGGGGTGAAAAGATAGCAGAACAAGGGTAAGTTTATGTTCTGACGAGCCATACTTGACATAATGGAAGAGATGCCGAAGATTTGAAGTTTATCTAAAATCGTGCAAAAGTGTTTTCTTGTTTTACCTATCCATTCGTTGTCGCGTTGCAGTGGAGCAATTTCATTCGTTTGCGAGAATCAGGACTCTGAAATGTAGATTAGTATAAGAAAACAAGAAACGACATGATTAAGTGAAGAATAGCGAAAAAAGTAAGCGAAAAAACATAAACTACATGTGAGACAAGGCAGAAATGACTGGGGAGAAGGGAAGGAGCAGTGATCTCCCTCCCCTCTCCTCTCCCCGGGATCAATAGCGACCCGATTCCCATCTACCGTGCGCATGAAATGCATAATCTTGGTTCTATCCGCCCACCAACCGGCTACATGGGTCAAATGCATAATCTCAAACCCCTCTTTCCGAGAAAAGCAAGTAAAATTAAAGGGTCATAATTGTTTTATGGCAGTTTCTCATCCAGACCAACAGGTCAGGATGATAATCTGTGACACTTTATGTTACCTTTAAGAAACCATTGTCGGAGAAAAAAGATCGAGTAAAGATCTGAATTTACCGAAACTTTTATTCCGTACCGATCTGTCACGTACATTCCGAGGATACCAAAAGCAACAGTTGCAACCTAAATTCATTGAAATAAGTTTACAAAAAATTGGCTGAATTGCATGCAGCTGTAAAATGTGCTTCCCTTACAACCTGGAATATCTGATTAGTCCAGAATGCTGGCCGGCAGGTTTCGTCCTCAATTGTCTGATTGCAGTAGAAGCGCGCTGTGGCAGATGTCATCGAAGTGAAGGTTATCCATTGCTACAATTTACATCGTTCGAAATATCTCTGGACAAAGAAATACAATTACTAATTCCGGGAATATAGCAACTATAGTATATAATATTGAAAAGACTGACCATCGTACTTGAAAGGGCAGCCATCGTGACGCACGAAAGAACGATATATCTGAAATAATGTTTAGAAATGTATGAAAGTAAATATTTTCAATTTTGTTGTTAAGTTGATATATAATATTATTAGTTGTACCTCGCGGGATAAAGGATGAAATCTCTCTTGTTCTGTTCTTTATCAGTATCATCAGAAGTCGAAACCTAAGATTATTGTTATTTTATATCATTTAAGAATTATTTGAAAAAGAACTAGATACAAATTAGACTTGGAGGATCGTTTTTTCCATAATCTTCGTTTTGCTTGAGATTAGATGCATATAAGCAAAAAAATAACTTGTACTTCTTGGTCCTCCATTTGGTTTCGAACCCGAGGGATAATAATGCCGTTGACTGTCTTCCTCGTTTAGTGACAGAGAGGTATACGAACTTCTATGCCTAGGAAAATTTTGTAAAAAAACGTTTTTAAAACAAATTGAAGAGAAGAATACCACTTTAAAATAGAAAAAAATAATGTACTGGGTAGACCAAGACTTCTAAAACGTCTCAGGAATTTGAAAAAAAATGTTTGACAGGTTTTACTTTCCAATTCAAGTAATTCTCGAAAATGACGTCTCAAAATGCTACAGACATTGAAAGCCGTATAGGCAAGGAAAAGGAAGTGCGAAATATAAGCGATCGTCTCTGAGGGGGGAAGGGAAGTAGCCGGGGAATGATTCATCTTGAATCCTTTGCTCATTGTCTCCTTGACGGTGAACAAAGAAACAGACGGAGAAGAGCAGTTCCATGAATCATTCGGACAAAAAGAATTGAATTCGTGTTGCGAAGTCGTTGACGATATTTTTTACTTGAACTGCTCAGGAAAAAAAGTTTTCATAGTCATTGACTATATGTTTAGTTTTATGCTTACAAGAACAATATTTTTTGGACGTTCTTGCATTCTCATATTGAGAATGAGTTGAAAAAAATTACATTTTATTATACTCCATAAAATTAAGATATTTATTAACGTTTTCACATTGAACTTCCTTGTAAAGATAACTTGTTTATTCGCTTTCCAATAATAAGATGCACAAGAAAAAAATATATATTTATGTACTGTACTGTAATTAATTTATACGTTAGTTGAGCAAATCAAACATGGCACGGAATAAAGTGTCTTTGTGAGAAAGTCTTGATATTTCAACCTGTGAAGTGTTGATTTTTGCATCATTTTTGGAGAACCGACAACAAATAACAATTCACAGCATTCCAAGCGTTCTAATAGCGAATAGCGGTTTCTGCGCCTAGGATTTGATCCAGTAGGCAAATAAGTGAACACAAAATTTTGAATTTAAAAACTTAAGTTCGCTACTATGATGTCCAAAAGGTCTGTAATTTTGGTGTAGATTGGTTCAGCCATTCTTGAGAAAATTCAAAAATAATGGTCATTTCGCTATTAGACACATTCTTCACCGCGCGGAACGATGTGAATTTCTACCATCTACTACGCTTCCTTCAGTGAATGGGTTTTCTCGTATTCCAGTCTCTTATATCTGCAAACTATATCATATATTTGTTTTCGTGAATACTTGATCAAACCTTGGCCGCAGACACACAAACGACAATACGCAACAGAAGATGGATAACAATAGCCACATGTCCATTGCAACTGAAGGAAACAATGACATAGTCCAGTAGGAGACTCACAATAAGTGCTTCCAGTTGTTCTTGGCCAGTCAAAGTGAAGGCCGTAATAGAATCCGGATCCATTCCAGGAAAGCTTCGTTCTTAGCGTTACCATGCATTCGTTGAGAATCATGAGGAAGAGATTGCTGAACAAAGACAATTTAAATAATGTTATGTCAATAACAACATGGCTTATCAACCTATAAATAACAACATGGCTTATTGAGACTTACGCGAAAATGTAAAGTACTCCACTACTGGTGGCCTCAGCAATAGGAAACGTGGCCTCTATTCCCAATTCATAGCCCGCAGGGAACATCTTTAAGCAAAAAAATCGCAAGATGACTTGACGATCATTTTGCTACCGGAGTCGAAAAGCAGCTCATCAGAGATATCAAAGTACCCGCTATCAGACAGTCAATCATGCCACTGTATGCATGCCTAATGTGCTGAAACGTGTCTCTTTTTAGCGAGATATGTTCAAAGATAAATCTGAACGTACAATGCAGAACAAGAGAGCCGTAATGCATAGAGCGGTCACACAGAAGCGAGCAACCTGAGAATGGTGAAATTGCAATAGAGTAATTTTAATAGAGTGTAATACAGGTAATAAAGGATCAAAGTTACCGACCTCAACGAACTTCTTGGTTCTATCCGCCCACCAACCGGCTACAATGCATGCCAACGAGCCCAACAAGGCTTGTATACTAACCGCATAGCCAACGAACAACGGCTGCATAAATAAAACGATTTTTTTCAAAATTTCAAAAAAAACTTCCCTTTTCAGTAAAGCTAACGCTTTACTGAAAAGGGAAATCGTTTTATTTTTTATTATTTTTATTATTCTAAAAATGGATAATAAAAATTCCCGTATTTTTATTATTTTAAAAATGGTAAACTTTTTACCATTTTTAGAATAATATGTTAGTGTAAAATTCATATTATTCTAAGAAACATACGGGATATTTCAAGTCCGTAAATAGTTGGTCACTTGCAACCACGAGGCAATAAAATACCGAAAAAGCTAGTGAAAAGACAACGATGACTACGTAGAACTGCTTCATCCTAAATATATTCTTGCTGTATTAAAATAATCACCGTTCTACTTACTTGAACAGCGCAAACAATCCTGTGAAGAATGGAGGAACTTCGTGTTTTCGATCGGCACTTATTGAGGGAGGGGTGGGTGGGTATGATGTTTCTGAATCGCTGAATTCTACGAATGCCAATGTTTTCTTATATCTTTAATAATATCTTCACATCTAAATATGTTTTATGCTCAAAGGAGCCGGACCACGAGTTTCATACCATATTCGCTCTTTACGTCATTCATTAGGTCTAATCATCCTGATCGGGTATTCCGAATCTTATGCGATTTCATTCACTATCCACGGAGTACAGAGGATGCAAAGAGCTGACTGAGAGGAGATATTATTGAAGGAAAGCGAACGTTGAGAGAGCTGCGCAGTTCTTTCTGCTAACCACCGTGAAACTTCAGCCGGAGCCGGGCTTTAGCCTATGCTGGCACTTTGCCAAGAGACTTTCACTGTATTTAGCGGAGTGCGCTGCAAAGATTTCTCAACGTTCCTTTTCCTCCAATAATATCGCTATGATTCTTTAACAAAACGCATTTCGCACATTATTTCGATCATCTTAACAAAAAGAACGATCAGAAAAGATGAGTGGAAAAGCCTAAATTGCAATATCAAGGTAGCCCGCGAATTCAAATACTACCGTACTCATGGGCCGGCTAATTTTAGATAAAACAAAATAAGCAAAGCTCACTTATCATCATAGAGAGTACAAATGCTATGGCAGGTACGATAACGAAGGCACAACTCTGCAAGCTATTATTTATATTTCGAAGAATCATTGATGGCTTAAATCGCATTAACTATTCATAGCAGGTTAATTTTTATTCTAAAAATCACTCCTCGTAACTTACCAGATAAAGAAACTCATATGATTCTACTGTGATCGAGTCTTGGTCAAAAATCAGTACAGAAAGAAGAGTCCCGAGCGATACTCCTACGGGATTGCCTGCAATTTTGTGTCGTACGGAAAGCGTATAAGTGAAAAGTTCGAGACGGAAAAGCCACTTACATAGGAACGCCAAGGAATTGGCAATAGTTCGATGATTTTCAGGAAACCAAAACTCGGCTACTTTTGGAGGAAGAATCAACGTAAATATTTGTGAGAACGCAACAAGAAACGAGCCTGAAAGTAAATCTAGCGCTTCATAATTTATAAAAAAATACTTATACCAAAATATAGAAAAGCAAGCCGAAGTGTGAGATCTAAAGTTGGTAGGGAAGAAATAAGACGAAACAGTGCCCCGGATAAGTTCAAAGCAGCTGATGAACGGGCCTTTAAAATTTAGTTTCTTCGTTCTGCCCACGATCGTTAATAATTAGTCTCATACGAGCCTCACCGATGCTTTGATTCCGTACTTGTCCGTAACATACATCCCGAATATGCCGAATATTACTGCAGTTATCTAAACTCCCGCAAAACTCAGAGCATTTAAAGAAGGAAATGAAGAAAAATCATCGCTTAGGCAGAGGGAAAATTGCTTCATCAGACACACCTGAAATATCTGATTTGTCCAGAAAGCGGGACGGCATTCGTAGCTTTCGCTGGTCTGGTTACAGTAGAATTTGGCGCATGCTGACGTCATCGAAGTGTAGGTTATCCACATCTGAATCCAAACGTAATCTCGTCCCAAAACACAGGTAGTAGCAAATCGCAAATGTTCCTGCTCTTGTCAGCCGTACCATTGAACTCGAAAACGACAGAGCCGCAACGCACGAGAGAACGATGAATCTATGATTTTTCTTATTTCCTGTTTTATATCACTCGGGAAATGCAGAAATGTGGACAACAACTAAAGCTCATACCTGGCAGGATAGAGTTTTATATCATTCGTGCCCCTTCCTGAATCCAGTTCCTTTGCTTTCTTTCCTTTCCAAGCTTCGGTCGAATCTTCTTCTTCTGGTTCGATCGATGTCATTGCTTGTATAGTCTATCTAATAAGCTCAATATATTACAATGGTGATACTATGCAAAAAGGATCACGGGGTCAAAACGAAACTCAAATAGGGTCGAAAGAGCGGGAAGATAATCGTTGTCATAGCCAGACAAAGAGAAAGAGAGGGAGAGGGATGGGACGATTACACTTTTTTCGTACTATGTAATCGTTCGGGAGGGATAGAGAACACACTGCGTAAAGGAACTAATAACAATGAAATAGGGGGAATTAGTAATAATAAAGGAACTTATTGTTAGTTGAGAGATGTTTCCTCATTACTTAATACGTGTAAATGGAAAAAAACTAAACACTTTTACATTTATCATCTCACAGTAATCTTGCTATGTAAGAAAATCAATACTAGGCAAGCATCCTAATTGGCTGTTGTTTAATATAAGCATAACACGTAATTTGAGCACATCCCATCTAAAGTAGATCGAAAGCATGCGGTCCGCCAAAATATTTTTGTTTGCACAAACGACTAGAGTGCACGGATCGATCAGGCAAAACCACATTAGACGACACCTCACGAATCATCACAGAAACTTCCCGTCGCGTATTCTTTCACTCTAGAGAATAGGGACGAATGGAATGTAATAATACTCAATAGAAGGAGAAAACCGAGCGAGAGTGTCACAGTCACGTTTATCGAATAGGTGGAGCATTAGTAGAAGTGTGATAACTACCTACTACCGGTTAGAATAGGAAGTTATCTCTTGGCTATTAGGAAGTTTTGCATTTTAAGGCACAGCTTTTGTAGTTTTATCGCTCCCAAAACGGAACGTATTCATCATACAAACTTATTACTTATGATACTGGTGATGGTTACTGACGATGATAATTGTATTCAAAAGTATTCGAAAACAGCAACTGATCCTTTCCTTCTACCAGTGCCCATGGTGGAGTCCGTTCCCGAATCCTCCGTGGTGTCCGAATCCCCCGTGTTCAAATCCACTACTGAAAGAAGGCGAAACGAATCCTAAAAATGAAGATAACAGAAAAATTTTTGGATTGCTCACCTCCGTGACGTTTTTTTGTTTCCGCAAAAGAAACCGAAAAAATGATGATGAGCAAAAGCAGGGTAGAGATGAATCTCATAATCTGAAATTTTTCAGTATAAGAAACGTGAAATCAAGCAATCTGTGTTCTTCATGTCGAATCTTATATACTACTGAACATTGGTGATTATCTAAGAAGTACCGTGATGTTTGTTGGTGAACTTGTATACAGTGCAAACCTGTTTGATGATTCATAGATCGCTGCTGTTGTCCCAAAGCTCAAAACTGTGCAAAAGATCCTTAAATTCTATTCTTTGTAAGCATGTCTCTATAAATTTCTATCATAGTTAAATTTTTTATCAACTTTTTTCAGAACATGCATCAGAAATCAAACTTCAATCACATTACACCACTCAGTTTAAAGAATATTGTACCATACCTTTTCCCATAAAGAATGTCGTTATTTCTTGAAAGGGCGAGCAACAGCTGTAGTGTAGGAACGTATGCAATATCTACTTTATTACCAAAAATTGTTATTCAAAACGAAGAAAAGTAGAAACAGTCACAGAAATAAATTAAAAACAAGAACTGACCAAAACAGTTCGGCTTCGTGTGGCTCATAGCATCATTGGTCAAAAGCCACCCAGCAAGTGTGCAAATACTCTAAAATAGCAACAAGCCCACTTGTTGTCGTCCATAATGTAGGAGGATTAGTCAGCGGCCTTTCTCATCCAGACTGTTTACTATTATCGGTCGCCCTTCCAGCAAGTCGTTCCATGCAAATATCTATAACCGTCCAAAACACGATGCACGCTATAAAAGCCCGCGTCGAACCCTCTTTCCAACAACCGTTTTCAAAATGTACACTATTCTCACCCTTCTCGCAATCTCCTCTACTGTGCTAGCCCAGGTACTCAAAAGATGCTTTAACTAATATGTCAAGAACCCTTCTAACAACAATTATATGAGTTGCATCGTTCGCTAAGAAGAGAATTCAGATGACTCGCATCCCGATCCCCATCAACAAGTGTGCAGTGCCAACCTCCGGGGTGCTCCCCGCAAACTGTACTCTGACACAGGTCGAAAGGGTGAGTATTGTGAAAGATTCTTCTAGAAAAAAGTTCTATATGGCCCCAATACGGTAAGGGGCAAACGATAAGAAAGTACAATATGAAATAGTTTAGGTGGCGCTTGAGAACGCTCTCCAGGCAGACATGACTCAGCTGACTGGCGGTAAGATGAGCTACAGTTAGCTCCAGTGTCCAGAACATGAATGCTTCAGCATCACAGCAAGCCGCTCAGAAGATGCTCTCCGTACTTGAGGTGAAGTCCAACACGAATCTGCAAGAGGTCACTAAAGAGGTACATCGTATATAGTTCCTTTATCTAGTCGACGCTGCGACTTGCACAGTGTCTATGAATGTATATCCACGCCTAATCCACGCTTCCAGTTGCTCTCAATCGTCAACTCGCCCAACTCCACCGTCTCTTCCCAACTGCACACAGTGCTCGCTCGGTCGACCTCCCTCAATACAGCCTTGATGGGAGCCCTTCGAATTCTCTTCGGCGAAGTGGCCACACCCATCGTCAAACCCGGCGGTCCTATGATACCAGTTGTACCCCTCGGTCCCGGCCCGGTCATTCTCTCCACAACCACAGTCCATCCCCGCTTCTCCCTCTTACCCGTCTTCCCCACCTTCGCTACGCGTGTCCCACTTGGTCCGGGTCCGGTCCGTCCATTCCCCGGCTCGGGACTTCCCGGTCGCCGCTAAGTATCTGTTCAGTTCCCGATGTACCGCTGTCTGTGTAAATAAAGCCGCCCAATTCATTGTTCCTCGTGTGTCTTAGTTACTCGGTAGAAGATTATGACGGTGATTGAAGATTATCGAAGATGGAGTAAGGTTTGGGATTACCCGGGACAGTAAAAACGTCGGTAGTGAAATGGGATAATTAGTGGTAGAAAAGGGGCAAAAGCTTTCTTTTTAGTCATAGAAAAGGGGCAAAAGCTTTCTCTAAGATGGCTCAATTAAAGCACTAAGTCAGATATGATCTTACGATGTAAAGTTACAAATAATTCCTATGATTTCCACTGAAATTAAGCAGTGCATCTATTCTTATTATTATTATGTGTTTTAGTGCATATATTTTTACTTTTATTTTTATCAATCCTATTTTAAGCTTGTAAAAGATCGAAAGTAGAACTCTCTGATATCACACAGAAAGGTTTACGGGCGCTGATCAATCGCGCAATCAATGTGTTTTCCCTACGAAAGTCGTTCGGGAAAGTAGAGAGGAAAAGAGAGATGAACAGGGAGAAATGAGAGATAGACAAGGGGGCTGAGAGGTAATGAGAGCAAGAGAGAGAGAGAGTGGTAAGTCGGTGGGGAATAAGGGGGGGAAGAGACAGTGTCAGCAGACCACCTCCTCACATGCGCTCTCTTCTTGTCGCTCTTCTCGCACTCTTGGGCATTGCCACGGGGCAGGTAACTCATTTTACTCATTATCAGTATTGTGCAATCAGAAGCTAGTATATGGATGGTATTGAACTTGTTAATGTGTCTTGAAAAGAAGTAGAAACGATTTAAAAAATCTTCCACTGAAAGGGTTGGAGAAGTAGAAAGAGACTCTTTATTCGCAATGTTATGGCAACAGTGCAAATGTTAAGCGAACGAGATGCCGAAAAATAACCCTGATTTCGGTAAAAACATTTTATACTAAACATTTTGGCTCGTTCGCTTAAAGGAAATGTCCCACGAAAAAAATCGCTGTTGAGTTATTCGTTGGAAACAGTGTAAAATGGGCTAGACAACGAGATGGTCAAAAATCCCGATCCGAATTGTTTCTCTAGGCCTTACTACGTCCATCTGAATGTGCGAGATACGGTAATCTCGTGGGGTAGTTTGTAGTCTAGACCGTCTATCTAAATAACCCCTGGCAATGCCTTTTCGGTCTCGCTCTCCAAGGGACAGGAAGGGAAGAGCTAGGGAAGAGGCCGAGGTGTGTAAATGGAGAGCGGTGGATATCATGCAATGCCACTGGGTGTATTTAGGGGAGAAGGGTGTTTGATTAAACTACAAACTACCCCACGAGATTACCGTATCTCGCACATTCAGATGGACGTAGTAAGGCCTAGAGAAACAATTCGGATCTGGATTTTTTACCATCTCGTTGTTTAGCCCATTTTACACTTTTTCCAACGAATAACTCAACAACGATTTTTTTTTCGTGGGACATTTCCTTTAACATTTAGAACATTGTGTATTATCATTTTCGCTCCAGTGATCACGTTGATCTCCAGGACTTGTCGCGATTCGTTCGACAAGGCCCACCCGCTCCTCCCGACAAGTGCGCCTTCCTTCCCAAACGACAGTGTGCCTGGGGCACTGTCGAGCAAACGCGTGAGGAGTGCGAGAGCGGAAAGAAGGGGCCGTACTGTGGACTTCTCGTTACGAGGGAGTATCAGGATGGTGAGATATTCTCTTCGTCTTGTCTAATTTGCTGCACTAGCATGCCGCAAAGCTCATGGAAATTTTTACGATTACTGAGAAGTATCTAATGAGAATACGTGCTTCCTTTTTTTGGAGATTCTCACAGATTCTCACATAATTTTAGCTTTGCAAGCCGTTCACCTTGTTCTTATCTCTGTTACGCAACATGTGTCTCGTCTGCTCTCTAAATAACCCCTTCTCTGTCCGCCCCCTCCTCGTTTACTGCTTGTGCTTGTATTCCTCTTCTTGCCATGCCATCTCTCGTTCTCCAACCTCTGTGATCTCCCAACGAAAACCCGCCTCTTATTGCTCTTCTTTCGCGAACTTTCGCCTTTTGATCGTCTTTCTGCATGATCTATGTTGCACATAATAGGCATGACTTATCGCTGCTTTATAACTGCCTGAAAATCGAGCTTCACTGCCAATCTTGCGCATACATTATTCTTGTATTTTCTTGTGTAAAAAGATCAGTCAAATCACTGGCGCACGAACATTGCCATAGGTACTTCTAACATTCAGACATTCCTTGTCAGCAGAACGTTCAGGCCCGTGGAAGACGTACAACATCAAGGTGACGACTGTCGACGACAAGCCGAGGAACTACTGCGACGATGTGAATCAGAACACGAGAAAGCTCGTCTGTGTGGAGGACGACTGCACGGTCAGCGATATAACCACTATTCTCACTTTCAGATAAACTACCATGTGTAGATAGTTGATACACAGTAGATCATTCAGAGATTAATCCCTAAACTGTAATAGTTGCTTTTTCAGCACTTCACGGACATTGAAGAGCAGATGCAGATGTGTCAGTCATCGAAGTACATGCGGGACAGCTTCACGACGGGCAAGCCAGTCGTGGAGGAGGGAGGGGACAAGAGGACGGAACTGCACAGGGGACTGCCGTCGCATGGTGAGACCAAGGATGACGAGATAACCCGTCATTAAGAGATCATCTTTGAATGCTTGCAGACTGCTCGGTCCGCCCGACTGTTTTGTGCAATGGAGGAAAGCGGGAACAACTCGGTCGAACTCGCTGTTCGCTAGGCAGCAAGTACATCTACTGTGCAAGGGCGATATCCCGCGATAGCAAGACCGGTGGGGCCCGTTCAACCGTTCATTTCTATCGCATGTAACTCATCTTGACAGGACCATAACCTGAACCTTCTTACTTATTTCTTCTTACTAATTAGAAGCCTCAATGATGTCTAAGATGATTGCCTTGCAGATGATTGGGAACTGCAACCGGGATATCTTGGATGGGCGGCATCCTCGCCGATAGACGGTGTGCAATGCAGGAGAATGAAGGACGGACGATTCGCTGTTGTCTGCGGTTCCGACAACTGCGATGTGAGTAATGATATGATTGGCAATCAACAAAAAGTAGCAAAAAATCTTAAATTGAGTTATCATGTCCATTTAGAGCACTATAATCTTGAAGAAATGAATGATTAACTTTTTTAAGTTGTCACTCACACACGGGGATGCGATGCGCGCCTGTTCCAGCGAGGTACGTCATATTTTTAAACATTGTTTTATTAGTTCCTCGATATCGATGTTTTAGCTGCCCCATACAGAAGCAGCCATCGACGAAGCAGTGATTTCGGAACGGAAAGAGGTCTATGACACTCCCTACTCTCTCATGGTCGCTTTTCTCAGAACCATTTGAAGTATCGCTATGCTATGCACCGAATCACATCCTCTGAATAGGTCGCAGTAATAAGTATTATCATAACTTTGGTCATAATAAATATTTATTGCTGTTCATTGCGAATACCGTCTTCAATCTAGATTGCAAGCCGTATCGAATCTATCGTGTCGTCCATTCCACTCACCTCTAATATGTAAGCTTATCCCTCCAATTTCATTAGTTTACTCAGCTTAAATAATAAATCGAATTACTTTTCAGAATTGACTACAAGAAATTCAACTCTTCCATGAACGTTAACCGACGAAGTTCAGTTTTCAGGGAAACGGCCTCTCGTCTGTCGCTTCTCGCACAGGCACTTCGTCGTGATCCGGGAGAGGAAAACGAGGAGATCGAAGAGGAGGCCAAGGCTCCGGTCGGGGGATTGGTAGTACTCGCTCTGGTTGGCGTACTACTTGCCATGGTGGCTATACTCACCGTCGGACTGAGGATGAGCAAGACGGTTGGCCATATTCATACTTATTGATGATAACCCTGGTATGAACTAGAAACGGGATAGAATGTTCATGAATTTTTGTTTATGTAGTTCACTTCACTTACTTTTATCAGCAACGCATTCTTTAAAAGTAGAGAAGATGAACTGAACTAGAAGTCAAAATATAATTATGTAAAATATTAGAATTGAATGTATTTCGCAATCAGCTGTAAACCTATTCTTACAGTGCTACAGCTGTGAATTTACTATTGCTCTTGAACAGGGTCAGAAAGACATGTTACATTTTATTCAGAACCCTTCCCGTGTACATCCCACTACACCCGTTATCGTCGTAACGAATTCTCCACGACGAAATAACAACAACTATGAAGACTACGATGCAAAGAAAATTGCCAAATTTTAGAAGGATTAGAAGAATTCAGGAATGTTGTACTCTTACCGAACGCATAAAGATATTATGATGTTTATTTTAAAGGCAGGCGCCAGGTGTTTCTTCGCACTGATTGTTAATCGACATTTTCAGCAAACGTCATTAGTGTATATAGCTAATAAATATATCAGCAACATTGGTTATAGCAACATTCGTCTTTATCATTACACTTGACATTAAATCACGATATCTGACTTTGATCTTCCTTCTGCTATCTTTGAACTCGCAAACAGCTTTGGCCAGTCACGAAAGCTAGTACTCTTACGCTGAAAATCACCTCAATTGCTTTCTAATTTCATAAATACCGAAAGTCCTTGATGGTCCATATGATAATGCATCCATCCAGTACTGGATGAAGTGTGCACACTGTTGGAGATATGTACGAATTGACGGGTACGGATATTCCGAAGAAGGGGAAGATTATACAAAGGGTTGGAGGCATGTAGGCAGTAGCGAATGGTATCACAGTCTTAATGATTTTTTCCTTTCATTCTTTTTCTTAAAATTTGTCTGTTACAATCATTAATGGTCACAATATATATATATATATATATATATATATATATATATATATATATATATATATATATATATATATATATATATATATATATATATATATATATATATATATATATATTATTGACAAAAAAGTTCCGTCGGTAAACTCATTCCTACTTTGTCTGCACTCTCTTCATACCGTTTCTTTCTCTCGTCGGAAGTAGGAATGAGACGACGGACGGAATGTTTTCCTCAACCATATATATCATTCTTCCTCTCTGTCCTCGTCACGGGTGGTCGGCTCTCTTCATTCTCTCTCGATCAAGCGCACCCCTTTCAATCTCGGACAAGAAGACGAATCGTTCCCCCTGAAGACTTGGCGCACGGGGAACTAGCGCCAAACCAGGATTGCGAGGATACTCAAGATCATGGACACCGCGGGCTGAGTGAGTGCTTGACGAAGATTTGAAGACCCAGTCCTCTCCTATCTATCAAAACTCCCTCCTTTGGATACCCCTCCACTGTTAGCCCAGATAAACGGTGTAAAACTGTAAAACATATATATATATATATATATATATATATATATATATATATATATATATATATATATATATATATATATATATATATATATATATATATATATATATATATATATATATATATATAGTATTGAAAACCTGATAGAAAAGTGTTTGTAGCAGCTCTCGTTGTAGTCTCATAGTTTTCTGGATTAGCATCTTAACATCAACATATCTGAATTATAGTAATTAAGGTTTATTTTCAATCACACTGCGTACAACTAACACAATCTAAATAATGCAATTAAATTTTCACTTTCTAATCTGGAAGGTCGCGTAAATAGCGAATCCATAAGCTAGAAACATCGTAGACGCGAGCAGGAGAACACCACATATCGAAATTATACGAGGGCCTTTGAATGTTCCTTCTCTCTGCAAATTTATTATCTATTTATATCGATTATTAAGGATTTTTCAACCAATATCATGAGTCAATTATTAAAGATTCATCAAACTGAAACTTGCCCAGTATATCGCAACTACGTATTCATCTAAAGGAAGAGGATAAACGAGCGATTGACTCGTAATGATTGGAGAGATGTACGAATCTGTGAATACATCCCGAACGAAAAGACAGGAAGATGTCATCAACCTGTGGATCGGTAGTATATCGGCGGTATCAGAAAGAAATTCAAGAAAGAATAAGCATGACCAACCAACACAATCCGGTAATAACAAGGAACACAAGAAGAATGAGAAACATGAGTCCGTTGTAGAACCATCTTATGTAAGACGAGCTTAACATATATTGTAATATATTTTAAATCAGTGAAAGGTGTGAAGGCAATTATTATCTCTCCAGAAATGTTTGTTTATTTTCTAGATGTCAGTATATTATATTTTAACATACATTTTGAAGTTTTTACCGTTTCACAGCGAGAAGTCGATAAAGAAAGTGGAAGGCAAGGACAACGAAGAGTAATAATACAGGTTTTCCACCCGCACTATTCAGCAGCCTACGACCCCTCCCCATAAGATGCGCCCACAGACCAGACATACGGGGGACTACTTTATAAGAGTATGGCAGACAGGGGAAACGTACAAGACGTGATGGAGCCTTAGGGACTTACATACGAGTTACTGAGATGATGAGTGAGAGGTAAGGGCAGATGGGTTACGGGGTCCAGGGACGAAGAAGGGAATGGGTCAGGGAACTGGGGAATGGGGAAT
>LS882268.1:328076-363781 GCA_900490955.1 Micoletzkya japonica | reverse complement strand
AGCCAATCCAATAGAGAAGAAGAGGCAGAGGGGATTCTCTTTGAACGAACCGAGTCGGAAAGTACCCGATCGACGTGACAATGAAACGGAGGTGAGTAGATGGGAGAGGACAACGATGACCGTACCGAGGAGCTGGCAGACTATCTGACAAGTCGTCACCCTTGTCTCATTCACTTCAGTTCATTCAGATAACAGTTACAAAAGCAAAGAACCTCTGCGACTAAAACCCTTGATGTCAACCCCCGAAAAAAATAGCTTAGAGAGGCTTATACTACTGTAGGGCAATGGTTTCCTAATCTCGAACCGTACAACTTGTTTCTTTGAAATGTTTCACCTAGGTAATAGCATGCAGTAATTAGTGCCCGAACGCTTTTTGTATAGTGTTCTTGGTCGCCGAGATTCTCGGAAATATAAAAACGGCACTCAATCCATTTCATCGTGTATGCATATCATGGCAGAGTTTGTGAGCAGAGACTTTCCATAGATATGTGCAATACATACGTACCATTCTGTAGATTGTGCCGGCTGAGTCAGAACTGACGTCGTTGTTGTACGAAACAAGGGGAGGTCGTCCTGGTTGAGATCGTAGTACCTATAGACAAAAGATCTTTAGAGCTGCTAGAGTTTGGGCGGAGTAAATGTAGCTTTCGTATGGATGATGTCTTACATTATGAGCTGCTACTGCGAGAGTGGAGGAAGTCAATTGGGCAAGAAAGATGAGAGCACAGATGAACCACGACGTAGACAACGAGAAGAGCTGGGCTATCGTTATTGCAGGGTTGAGTTGGACTCTGAATTAGACAATGATATATAGTACCTGAATTGTTGTGAGAAGGAACGAAATGGAAGGGAAAAGAAGAACAGCTGCTGCGAGCTAATCTACTACGGAACTAACGACATGTGGGGATGTTACATCGGACTACGCCCTTTGGGATGGTGAATGAGGGGAGAGTGGAGGGAAAGAATGAGCGAAGACTGGCGAAGAAGAGGCGTCATCATTCAGATGAGACAAGAACTCACGTCTTGAAGGCAGCGATGAAAGTGACTGCAGTGATGGCATCGACCAGAGAGAGAACGGAGATACGATGGACTGAGGCGATGTGACTGGAAAAGGGGGGGATGAGGGGATGACAGAGGGGAACTAATGACCGAGGTTTGGAGTGAGAAAAGGGGCGACTGTGAAGGAGAAGCTGCGATACCGTTGTGACAACTCCTCGTCGATGTGCAGAAAGAGGAAGACAGCGGAGAAGACAGCGATGAACTCAGCGATGGCCGGTCGGACGAATCCGTCGATGAAGAGACCAAAACCCGTCGTCGGTTCACTCTGAAAAGGCCATGCATCCCCCAAGCAACCCCTTTTCTGGACTATGATACCCATTGCAACGTACGAGTTCGCTTCCAAATGAGTGAGTCTGCGGTATTTGCGCGGTCCACGGCCGAGCGTAGTTGTCAGAAGGCTTGCGGAGGATTCCTCGAGGATTATCGAGGGCTGAACACCGCAGAGATAGATCTATGACTACTCCTCATTCATACACTATAGTACGCCTTCAAAAATAGCGCCAAAACTGCACCTAGCCATACGCAAGGAAAAGTCTAATACAGCTTTACAAGGCCATGAAACTATTCAATCGAAATGTGGTATTACGTACTTCTTCCTGGATAGGTTCCATATGTGCCGTTCCTATCCATCAGGTACTCAGACTGCTCATCCAAGTACCGACTCATACTTACTGCAACAACTCAACTCAGCCAGTGGCCTTTCCTCTACAACTCTCGTACTTTCAAATAATATTATGCAAATGCGCTAGAACAGCGACGTTGAGGTTGGAAATCAGAGAGAAGTCTAGAAGAAGAATGACCGGAAGCGGGCATTAAAAGGGAATCGGAGAAGAAGGGAGGGATGAAGAGGTGAGATAATATTGGAATGAGAGATGAATGGATGAGGCGAGGAATGGAAGAGGCGCGAAATGGCAGAATGGGACGGCTGTCGTGAGAGGGAAGGGCTACTGACAGGGTCAGAGGGAATAGTGACTAAGGGAGGGGAGGGGGGAGAGAGATGCAACAGCTGACCGAAACTGAATGGAGAAGAAGAAGGTGATGAACACTGGGGGAGGGGATACTCGAGTGGACAACTTGTTGTGAGAAGAGAAGAGGGAAGAGGAGAGGGGAGAATGAGGGGAAGGAGGAAAGCGACCGTTGATGGAGACACCTGAAGAAGGCAAACAGGGATTAGAGGGGACGGGAGAAGTGGTGGTTGAAAGGAATGAAGGGGGAGAGGGGATGGGGAGGGAAGGGGAGGATGGACGCGGGTTGTGGAGAACAAGGTATCACTTTACTCACTCGAACAATGACGACCCTCCGGGATAAAGGAGGAAACAAAACCGTGCGTGTTGACTGTGTGCAGCATAAGCTGTGTATACCTCCTTCATGTGCATAAACATTACATTTTTACGGGCTATATTGTTAGTATATCGTAGATATGTATATTTATTGTGCCCTACATTATCCCCCAAAACTGTCAATGTGTGATTCGTTCTGAGTGACTTTATCACTAGCGTCGATACCAAAGTACCGTTGTGGCCGTTATCTCAAAACGTCAATCAAGACGACGAGAGACGGGAAAAGTGAAGGAAGAGATGGAGAAAAGAGGACGAATTCATTGTGTCTGTCTGAATGACGATGTGAGATGAAGCAGTAAGGACGATCTCTTCCTCCCTGCTCCCCTCCCCTCCAACTCCCCTCCCCTTCTCCCCTAATTCCCGCCCCTCCCGTATCTGCCATTCACCATGATACACGAATATTTGCTGTTTACAGTCTTCTCCCTCTCCTTCCTCTTCTCACTTTCACTCCCTTCTCTCCCCTCTTCTCTCTTCTTTTCTCTCAAGGAAACGTTCACAACTATAGCAGTGAGATCACGTTGTCTCTCATACGGCTTACAATGTTGTGGTCAGGTGGAGGAGGTGGATTGAAGGGGGAAGGGAGAGGGGGGAGGGCGAGGGAGAGTCGAGTCCCTTATCAATGCTAGTCCTTTCCCTCTAGACGCCGTGGACTCTTCACATTCGAGTCATTAGACAGCCAGAGTGAGTGTATAGCTAGGCTGCTGTTCCCTTTCCCTTCCATTGTCGTGTATCTCTCTTCCCCCTCTCACTGCCATCCCTAGAACACTAGCCAGCCTTATCGATAAGTGACAACTCTGTTCTTTTCTCCTTTCGTCTCCTCTCACTTCCCAACCGCCGTGTGTGCATATATTCCTCCGTCATCTCCGTTCTTCTTCTCTCTCCTCATTATTCTAATTGTCTCCATAGCTACGAACGCTCCCTCTCCCCCTCTTTTCAGATGTACCACCGTTCTTTCTATCCTCGAGATATGGTTCCTCGTATGGACGTGCCTCCTCCCCCCTTCCCTCCCCCCGAATTCTGGAACCATCCCCCTCGACAGTGGACTCCCCAACAGAGAACTGTCCATCCCAGTACCTTTCACAACCGAGGATTCAACTCTCTCAACCAACCGAGAGAGCAGAGAGACCCCAGAGTGAGTCATAAGGAAGCTAGAAGAGCAGGGAGAGATCTCGGTTCAGATGCGATTGGCTAGTGATGATTCACACTACGTACGCGACTTCTTTCGACAGTATGCTGATGAGAGGGAAAATGAAGGGGGACATTATAGAAGAGAACAGGTGAGAACGTGGAGAGAGAGAGATCACGTACCCCTCGTCAGCTCACCTTTGTCGCTACACAACTCGCGATGCAGCAGAGTCGAGCTGCTCAGTTGGAAGAGATAAACAAAGGCTTAGTTGAGGTGAGAATGGAGGGGAAACACCGCAAATCACCTTCTCCTTCTCTCAGAATCGTCCCCTCCCTCCTCCCCAGCACAAAAATCCATGGGCTCTCGAGGCTGACAAGACGTCGGTCTTTTGTACTGTAGCCTCCCCTCCGGTCGACGACGAATTCCTGCACAAATTCAACCATCTGCGCCGTCTGTGGGACGAGCACCAAACGTCGTTCAATGCCTACTAGACAGTCTACCCTCTCCCCTACCCCCGTTTCTCCTGCCTACAAATCTCCCTTATTCCCTCCCCATCCCCTCCTTTCCCTTTCTAACCTCCCCACGGCGACCTTCCGACGTATATCACCCTAAACGGTATGATTTTCGACGCTTTTGCGGATGATTGAACGAGTTTGGCCCTCTTCTTATCCTTATCAAGACTATCACTCCCTTCCCCCTCCATATGTAGCATCGGCTGACCCAACAAACCTTCAGTCTCTATCTATTCCCCGCCTCCTTATCGAGGTTTAAGCACGACCTGCCTGTAAATACGCCATAATAGGCCATATCGTACAGTACATTCCTCATCCCTCCCTCCTCCCTCTCCGCATCTCTTTATTTATAGAAGCAGGTTCACGACATTCTTGGATTACGGTAGAAAGTGCTATCGAGTAAGCATGGTTTTATTGGAAAAGGGTTCGCACAACCGTTGTGTATACTGTCAAGTCAATGAATAATACTAAGCGTTTGTTGAAGCAAGAAGAATATGTTGAGGCAAGCACACAAATGAGGTTTCGACGCACAGACAACGGAGCATAAGTAGTGATGTATATGGTGGTATCACAATGTAGGTATAATGCCGAATGATAGTAGTGAAAGCATAAATGAGAGTGATGTTGTCGAAGGTGAAATGTACTCTAAGAATACGAGATTTGTCGATGTACAAAGGGTGTCTACACTACAAAGCTATGTGAATCTTCTTTACTTCCTGATGAAGAATGCCGTGATGGACGTCTGTGAGGGTGGTGCATTCTTCGCCTTCTTCGCCTCTCCGTCCGCTCCCTTCGACCGTCTTTTGTTGTAGTTATTGTCGATTGTCTTCTCTCCCAAGGCCTTCCTCTCCTCTCCGTTGCCCCTCACACGAAGACCTCCCGATTTCCATCGAACGGGAGTGCACTAAGACAACATCATTAAGTTAAATTGACTAAGATGAAATTGCCCCCCCCCCTTCCTACGACGTCAGACCCAAGTATTATCTGCCAAATTGAAAGCCCTGCGACGTGATCCGGTTTGCAAGTCTTTTTCCAGAATAAAAGCGTGGAAGCTGTCAAGAATATTGTATACAGACTATAATATGGCAAAGAATGTGTAAATGCCAACCTCCTGCAGAACATTCTTCTTCTGCTGTTTGATCTCAGGCTCCACTTCTCCGTCGTTTTCGTCTACCATTTTCTTTCCGGGAGGAATGTTCTCCTGCAAGAGGATAGAGTATTTATTGATAATTCAACATTTAATACGTCTCTATATATGTTCAAACTGCTGTAAACAGATTAAAGTTTACCTTTTCCTCGTCGAGAAGTTCCTCATAAATAGACATTTCGACGTTTCTTGTTCCTCTGGGCGTCGGAGTCAACGAGGAAATGAGCCACTGTGTCTAAACTACTATTTTATAAACACAGTGAGCAATTCATTACCTCATTCGCCTGCTTCACTTCCTCCACTTTCGGTGTAACACACACGTCGTCCTTCTGCTCGTTCTTCGGAGTCTCGGCCTTTGGTACTTGTGGTGTCCTGAGAAAGGGATAACCGGGGAATAGGGAGGGAGCGACTCACTTGAAGGCGGGAGTCATGTTGATGTCGCTTGCGGCTTCTCCCGACACTTCGAGACCCGTGAAACGGTCGAGAAGAGAACGACACACGCGGTCGCAACGAGTGAGGAACTCGGGCGCATCCTGAACTTTTATATGAACCTACAAGGTTCTTCTTCTTGGCTCTATGATTGACTACTAAAGTGTTGACTTCCATACCGTATGTCCGCTTGGAATATTCGCTGTAATTGTCTTCTCATTGCCGATCAACTGCTTTAGTTGCTGTTGCACCAACGTCTGGGCCTGAAATTCATATTTTAATTTCATTATTTCTAGATCCTTTGAAAATATATTGGCACATTTAGATTACCTTCTTAAGGTTGGCCACATCATTCGTGAAGGCCGGTGTTTTGAGGAGGAAATTGGAGGCAGAAGTGAGCATAGAGGAGATGGAACGGCTGAAGGAGCGAGGTTGGCTAATTAGGGAGAGAAGCAAGCAAAGAAGGGAGCCTCACTTGCAATCGGGATACTCGTGCATTCGTTCGTGCATCTCATCTATCGTGTGGTCGAAGCTCTTCAGAATATCGAGATGCCTGCGATTTCGTCGTACGTATATGAACAATCTGTTTATTGTCAGCTCTCGTGCTTCAGATTTCCTAGAAGCGTAACATTGCGTATATTTAGGTTTTAATTCTTATCCGACTATAGTCTACAATGAATCACAATAGGAAAATGTCTCATATTTATTTATAGAAATATCTTACTTGGACAGAATGGCGTCGTCCTCCCCAGCATCGTGGATTCGTGCAGTCATGGAGAAGGAAAGAAGAGATTGGACGAGGTTGAGCGAGGTTTCAGCTGTTCGCTTCCTCAGAACGGGAAGAACTTCGGGACAAACGAAGGAGAGGAGACGAGTGGCTGCGAAGGGGTCCGACTGGTCGACTGTAGCCGATATGAGAGACACGAGGATATCGAGGACTACGGTCTGAAAGCAAGCGATTGGACAGGGAACACACGAGGGACTGGAGGGACGTTTATGAGCCACTAAGACTGGCAGTAGAGGGATGCATTAGTATGCAGAGTAGGGACAAAGGAGGATCGGAGGGTACGATCTCTCACAACTGCACTCTCTCCTCTGTTTATGTCTCCCACGCGCTGATCAGAATTTTAGGGAGGGCGGAGAAGAGAGGAGAGATGGATGGCATATGAGAGGTCGGCCTTGTGGAGGGGGAGGAGGGTCCTCCTCGAATACACGAGACATAGATACTGCGACACCTTGACCCGCCCTATGGGAGGAATGATCGCCTTAGACAAGGCCTCCCGCTGTTAGCGCCGTCCCCTCAATACCTCATCATCTCCATCCTACGGATTGCGGGCGGTCTAATACTAAGTCTATGGAACTAGCGAAGAAGAGGGGGGCCAGCTGGATGGAATGAGAATGGCCAGAATGGGAATATCCTTGAAGGGAGGGAAGTTCGCACCTGTTCTCTGGTCAACTTCTCGAGTGACGAAGGACGAACTTCTCTTTCTATCGTGAGATCAAGCAGTTCCACCAGCCAACCAGCTTCTTGCTCTCCTTGGACGACTATCCGAAGATGCGACAGTTGAGTGGACAGAGCGCAACGGAGCTGAAGGAAATACGATTACTCGAGACTTCTCCCTCAGTTTACTATGTCGCCCTCAATTTCAGTCCAGTTTTGGCAACTTTTTGCTTCGCGAGAAGAGGAATGGCGGGAAGTGAGTGAAGGGCAAAGGGAGACAGAGAAGGGACAAGGACAGGCGTGACAGCAAGGAAGATAAGAGAAGAGATGGGCATGTTGGGGAGGGGAGTATGGCTAGTGTGAGGGGAATGGTGTGGATTGGGTGGGATGGAACACCTCGGGATTAGTCGAGAAGAGTTGCGAGAAGAGCGAGTGCAGTTGCGATTCGCGAAGACGCCACGAAGACGACTGGTCGGATGCCTGAACAAGGCATTGATTGGGGAGATATGCAGACCTAGAGTAAGCAAGGGATAATCTCCATACCTTCTCCATGCGACTGATAAGCTCGTCGTGTTTGATCAACGTCAGAGTTCGTTTTTCATACTGCGGACATATATGTCTCCACAGGAAGGCGGCCAATTCGACATCCGAGAGAAAGAAGAGTGAACCCCTCTCGCTCATCTAAATATAAACACACGCATTTCACGAGGAAGTGAAGGAGGCCGAAATAAACACATGAAATCATAATAGGCTCAAGTGAATGAGGTGGCGTCTCAGCCTGCCTCGTGCGTTTGAATATTTAAACTTGGCGCGCAACGCGTGACCGAGTAAACACCATAAGTCCATTGGGGGTAGAGAGAGGGCATCTTTTGGATCCGTTCAGAGAGGGTGGAGAGAAAGGAAGGAAACGAGATTACTGGCTAACGGCCAATATGCAAAATATGAGCATAATTGCATTGCGGTCTTGTGTTCAGTCAACGTTACCAACTTGCTTTCCCTCTCGCCTTCTCCCCTCCTTCTTCTTCCTCTCTCGCTCCTCACAGATTCAGTCTCCTCTTCCTTGTTCTCACCCCACTTCTTCCCTTATTCTCGTTCCTCCTCTCCACTGAGTGGTCGTTCCTTCCCACTTCTACACACGTTATTATCTCTCCCTCCCCGTTGTTTCGTTTGACTCTACACGGCATAAATGACGACCTTTTACCCGTGACTCTCGTAAGAAGTGGGTTGGAGGGACAGAGGGGAGGAGAGAGAGATTCATTCTTCTCGCATTTCCAGAGACAATCTCTAGTCTCTCGACATCTTCTAGTCTTCCCGTACATAGACCCTTCTATGTTCACGATGCGAAGAGTGTTCCTCTGTTGTGTACTTTCACGAGGCGATTCCTAACCGAGTCGTCGAGGGGAGGTTAACGTGTGAGTGAGGGAATGGCTAGGCTTCCGTGGGAGACTTCTCTCCACCCCCAATCCCCTCCCTCCCCTCTCTCTGATATCGGAATGATGAAAGATTCATCGTCTTCATCTTCACTGAGCTTCTACTTCATACTCCGTCCTTCTTCTCCTTCTTTTCTCTCTTCTTCCCCATGCAGTCATTCCGTCGTCTTCATCCTTGTTATCTCATTCGTTCCCCTCCTCCCCCTCTACTCCTCCGGTTACCAACCCTAATGAACCCATTCCTAGCCACTTCTCAATCTGCATTCCCATCACCACTGTAGACACTTAACTATCCCTCTTCTTCTTCTTCAAAATATTTGCCTCAAGTGGTCCTATTTGTGCAGTCGTTCCCTTCATCCGTTTTATCGCTGCTTCATTCGCCCAAATCCTTCAGAAGGAAATGTTCACGAGTTCGCTCCTCCCCCTCCCCCTCATCCCCACTCTATTCGCCCCTTCTTCAGTATGTTCGTTCTCCTCATTGGCTTCATAACTCCGGCGATAATATTCGCGATATTCGGGATAATCGCGTGTCTTCGACGGTCGTCATCGGCATTAGAAGTGGAAGAGGACAAGGAGTATCGGCTGGTCGATCCGCGTATTCCCCTCAGGTAATGCAATACCGGAGACGCATGAGTTATTGACGAGAGAGAATGAAGGGAGAGGGGAGACAAGTTAATGCTCTGTGCAGGTACGAGTTGGCTAAGCGGCAGAGCTACACGAGGGGAGTCTCTCTCAACATCGCCCCGGTAGGATACCACCACTTCTTCGCGGCTCCCACAGTCGGCATGCCCCCTTCCTACTCGGAAGCCACGAGCATCCCCCAACTTCTCTCCGACAGAGGAACCTCGAACGAATCGACGTGAGTTCCCCGTCTGAGAAAGACTTTCTCCTCTTCTTTCCTCTTCCGCGTAGATTCTATTAGAGATCTCCTTCTCATAACTCTGCCTCCTCTACCCTCTGTCTTGAAGGGACCCGTCCCTCCACTCCAAGCACCTTCCTCCCAACCAACCCCGCGTCCGTCCTGCTCTTCCGTCCACTTCATCCGCCGAAAGCATCATCATCGGATTCTAATGGCTTTTTTTCTTGCTTTCCTTTAATCTTCGCCTCTTTCACGTCTACGGGTTACCTGTTTGTTGTTTTCATCAAATCACTAAAAAAGATAAACAAAATTCATCATCAGCTATATTTGAGCAAATGTGAGGTAATAATTGAGGTCAGAAGGGACGGGGTATATAGTGAAGTCAGTTGTAGTGACACATCGAAGGATCATACCCATAGTGGGAGCAAGTAGAGTAAGAAACGAGAAAGACATTAAGACACACTCTAATTATACCAGTAGTTCATTGGAAGAGATCACGCGAGGGTCGCAAATGCAATTGAAATGTCCGTTTCCTATGAAATATGCATGAGAAATGAGACTACGGGTTAGATTAGATCAGTTCCTATGAGTTACTCTTCATTAGTCTCCATTGGAGTCCTCAGAGCTTCGATTGACAGTCGAACAGCTCGTTGTCTCTCGAAGTAATCGTGCATCGTCGCACGCATAAAGTTCTTCTCGCGAGCTTGTCGATCTTCTCTCTTTCTCGCAGACTTAACACGGCTTAATAGAGAACAGGAGGGGCTAATACTCACGCGAGCTTCGAAGTAGTGTTGACTGCATAACATCGGCCCCATCCGAGGATCGAGATCGAATGTTGGAGGAAGATTAGGAATGAGCTGAAAGGTGGAGGTATTGAGGGAAGGTGAGACCGCACGCTTACGTCTTTCATCAAATCCAGCGGTGGAAACATCCATTCAGGAACTAGAGCCGTATCATCTTCGTTGAAGAAATACTGTAATCGGGTTAGTACACTATTATGAGTACATTTCTAACCCTTAGTTCGGATTCCCAGTGAATGAAGAGTGGGTGGTCGGTTCGTTTGACGTGCAGCATCACTTGGTACAATTCCAGTTGATTCAGTTCTCCGGGATGCTTCCGGTACTCCTTCGGTATACTGTACGCCATATCTCCATCAAGAAAATACAAGTCTTCGGCTGAAACCTACTTATCACGAAAGCAGTATGGCGGAGACTCACGTTTCTCCTCTTTCGATCTTGCCCTTCTATACTCTACGCAGATGTGATCGTAGAGATAGCGTTTGAGGGGCGATCGATTGGGAATAAGCGGGTCGTAATCCATGTCTCCATCGAAGAGGCCCTTCGACTTCTTCTCACTGTAGTACTCGATTCTGAAAGGGAGCCGTCTCGCACACTACAAAAAGAATCTAAAGAACCTGCATGTAAGATCGAGGAAGTCATCTTCGCTTATTGCATCCATCCTCATTAGAGTCACGAGATACGAGAAAAGGCTTCTTCTTAGCTTCCCCTCTGTGTCGTTCAGGATTATGTGAAGATTGCAGCGAAGGAATAAGCGCTGAAGTTCCGGTTGATGCTAATCTTAGACTATTGCAACTTACCGTCTTCATGTACATATTAGCTGTAGAATGCCATTTGAGTAAAGACTGTTCAAAGTACATAACGAGTGCTTGGAAGCCCTTGGACATGCTTCGATCTTTGAAGGACGGAGTGTTATCGAGCATCTGCATAGCGAGATAAGGTAATCAAGCGGAGCAATTACTCACTCTTAGTCGTTGGTCGATCCAATTGAGGTGAGAGTGCAGACCGAGACCCCACGGACCTTGAGAGAAGTGCGAGAACTCCATGAGATCTCGGAAGGGCTTTCCGAGATGGCGCTCACTTAATCAACTATATATTAAGTCTTGTTATTATGGACTTACACTTCCAGCCTTCGAAAGGTTTCGGGGCACAAGATGGACTTAGTGAAGAGAGTTAGATCCATGAGCACCCTCTCGCGGAGTAGTCGAGTTTCGCAACTGAAATAAAAGATTGTTGGTTCGAATATAGAGATATTCTTACAATGTTGCCATATATACCGGTTCCGCCTTCTTCGTACGTAAGCGAATAGGCATTTTCGAACGGCGAAGGGAGCTCTCTGGTGCATAGATAGCGTCGATTGCTGCAATAAATTACTCATTTATTATGATTTTTTGCAAAATTCAAGATTGACATTGCTATTTACATGTTATCACTGAATTAGATGAATTCAAGACATAAAAATTAATTTCAACCATCATCAAGTAGATCCAAGTCCACGAGCTCTCTTGTAGTGTCCGCCGAGGGATCCAGTTTAACCTCCACTATCACTGCATCTTCGACAGGGAAAGGATCGCCATCTTTAGTCTAAAATTAGCCATCTCCTCATTACATCTGTCCGAATTGCCTTACCTCTCCACTCAAAAGGTTAGGAATGATGCGAAAGGCGAATCGGGTGTGAGTAAGCGTATAGTGCATCATAAGGGCGAACCTAAAGTGACATCCTTGCATTAGTTTTTTTTCAAATAAAGAGAAAAAACATACAAGTTATAGCATTTATGTTGGCAGATAACACATCTATCGGGAGAAGAACACTGCTTGGTGACCCAAACAACATCTTGCTCTCTACGACTCTTAAAACGTAAATTATGTAAACATCTAAACATCAATGTCTTGCAAAAGGCTTACAGCAGAATTTATTCCGGCGTACAGGCCGAGTCTTCTCTGATAATCTTCGAAGGATTCTTCATCCATATTCGAGATCCTCTCCTCGTCCCATTTTCTGTATTCCTTCTTCATATCCACTAATCCTAGTGCAGTTGCCTTATCGATCTTCTTATCCATTTCTTCATATTCACTGGTTGTCAGAGGCTGAATATAAAAGTTCAATCAGATCATAAAAATCATGCTTACGTTCATACTCCATTTGTTGAGATCAACTCCCTTCCTCATCCAGATCTTCTTCAGTTTCTCTCTTCTCCCAATACTCAGAGGAAATAAGAACGTCTTCCATGCAGCTACTCTTGACTTCACATCCGATCGTTTGTTCTGAACACATACGATGATCACATGAGGGCATATAAAATCTCTCACTGGTTTGAGCTTGAACATCTTGAGCAATTCGAATTCGTTGCTCTCCTTCACTGTAAGTCCAGGAACATGCATCTGAAGTAATGTGCCAGCCTTCAAAAGAACGAAAAGTTCCATACCTTTTGAGTCAATCTTCTCTCCTTCTCATTAGCGGATAGCTTCTTATAGTGTAGATGATTCCTCAGTCCATTCAGCTTCTTCGTCTCTGATTTCTGAAAAGGAGAGATGAAGCCTATCACAGATACCGTCTAACTCTTCG
Source organism: Micoletzkya japonica (assembly GCA_900490955.1). Lineage (NCBI taxonomy): Eukaryota > Metazoa > Nematoda > Chromadorea > Rhabditida > Diplogasteridae > Micoletzkya > Micoletzkya japonica. The sequence goes on along the minus strand of LS882268.1, from coordinate 351,075 downwards.
TACCCTTCCACTTACCTCCTGCTTTATCTCTCCATCCAGCCCATTGAGTACAGGTATATCCATGTCCTCCTCATTGTTCTCCTCGCCATCCTTCACTTCCTCCTTCCTCATCCCGAATGGATTATAAGCGGGAGCGGGAACGAACGAATGCGGAAATTCCCATTCGCCTTTCGAGGATGCCCTCTCTTGGCCGTTTCCTGTGCGAGAAGAAGGACCCGCCGCGACGTCTTCCTCTTCATCCAAGAGAGGTTGGAGGGCCGAAGAGAGACGAACGCTCTCGGGAACCGGGGAACCAATACGGCACGGCTGTAATGGAAACAGCACCTTATAACAATTATTTCCTTAAATTATAAGAAAACAATAATGTTTATTAGTAACTATACTTACCGTATCATCATCTCCAGCCTCCTCGTTCTTCTCAGCATCCGTCTCTTCTTTTGCTTCGCTCCCCTCAGTCATCGGCGTATCTTCTTTGCCATCTCGACTGTTCTCTTCCCCGTTTTCGCTGGCAACCGAAGTTCCCACCGATTCGCTACTCTCTTCTCTTCGAGGGCGGAGGCAGATGGAGGACGAATTACGCTGAACGAAACTCTAGGAATGGTAAGAAAGCTATTTTTTACCTTTTCATAGCCATTCTTCAACATTTTCCTCAGCAAGGCCCTTCTCTGCAGGTTGTTGACCAATGAAGACTTTTGAATACGTTTGGCCTTCGTGCAATTGACCTAAAAATCTTAATCTTACAATCGAGCCTTCCTTTCTTTACTAACCTTTGGTGGTCTCGCTGCTCTCATTCTCTCCTTCCACGAGTCTTTCGAAGCGTGGAGCCCGTAGATGAATTGGATATCGCTCTTTAATGGTGAAGTGCGAACGAAACTAGGAACAGGAAAGATTACCTCTGCATCATCCCCAGGCAGATCAGTGTGCTTGAAACTGTGGAACGAGTCCAATCGCTTTCCCTGTCCCTTGATCAGTTTCCATCGAGTGGCAGGAGGCAGCGTCTTCACCTCCTTCCATGTCAATACACGTACCTAAAGGAGAGAATTTATACGATAATCTATGTTTTGAATGTTTATAAAATTGCCTTACAATGCGATGTTCATCCGTGTCTTCCACGAGTTGAAAGAATGGCCGGCGACGGAAGTCTCCGAGATAACGATATCGCGCAGAATACCCGGGGAAGAGGTGAGGTTCGTGGTTCTCTCTGAACTCATTTCATACGCTTCAGCTAAACGTTAATTTACCATGAAACAATCACAGCTTATGGAATAGAAATAGAATTAAAAGATTTACATGTGAGATGGTCTTGGGTGCCGATATGATTCTTCTCGCGGCCGCTCTTTCACAGAAGGAGAAGTAGCAACAATCTTGTCTTTGAGAGTTGATGGAAACCGATAACTAAAGAAACCGTGTTAAAATGAACCCTAAGCAAGGATGTACTTACTATATCACAGAGGGAAACGAAACATTGCGCAGAAGATGGCAGCAAATGCTGAGAGTTGGATCGTTTAGAATGTCTCTGATCTTCATGCCAGTCACTGAAAGAAGTTAGTTGCTACAAAGAATCGTACAAAGGGTTCAAGCACTGCTTGAGAGATGGATATATGATTATAAAAGTAGGAATCACCATGAAAGTTCTAGGCTGAAACATACGTTCTCGAAGAGTCTTCTTATCGTGATCGTAGACCATGTTCTTCTTCATCATCTTGTCTACTGAGTCGCAATCCGCAAATCCCTCGAAACCAGCGAATGCCTTGAGGAAGTCGAATATAGGCAAGCCGCTCGGATCGTGACACACATCACGAACGTGTTCTGCAAATTTTACTTGACAAAATCCCTCTTCTTGGGACAACAATTCTCTTATAGTTCTGATAAAGGTGTAAAACAGAAAAACTGGTAGCAAGGATATAAGTAAACTGGTAACACCTGTGGACCATATATAAGTATACTGACGTTCTCTAACGTTTAGCTGCTTCTTCGTCATCCTCGCTTCATCTATTTCGGGTTCGTAATCAGAAGCGTCACTCTTTTCATGATCGTCCGTCGGGTCATACATCTCGCGAAGACGTTTCTGGTCCTTCTCATCTTTTTCTAAATCGAATTATTAATTGAAAATTCTGGCACGTTCCCTAACAATTGTTTTTTTCTCTTTAAGAAGTGTTCATTAGCATACGTTACTTCATAGAATAAAAGCTTTGCGTATATAAAAAAGAAGAAAAGTTAACTTACGATCGGGTTGTTCTTTGACGTTGTTCTCGGTTTCATCAGATTCCGAGTGATCAACAAGATCAAGCAGAACTTCACATTCGAGGAAGGGATTGGCGAAAGTCCGTTGAGCAAGAGGGAACAACCGAGACACTAGATCACTGTCTTGCTGCCAATTCGCGTCCTTCAGTATCTGCTTTTCTGGTCTGAATTGAAACTCTTTGTCGCAGTTTTAGAACATTGTTTGACTAAGTCCAGCCAATCATAAAAACGTCTCAAACTTACATTAATACCATGCTCTTCTTTCCATACAGTAAACTCAGCTGACCTTCCTTCTTTTTATGGAATATCGGAGCTGTGGCGAACATGAATGGCTAAACAGGTGTTGTTCGCATAGTAAGTAGCCATAACTAACCACGGTGGGATCCTTCTCGAACACATCCTTAGCGGGAGTGCCCTCTTTCGCATCCTTCTTCATCCAAAGAGGAACGGAGTTTTGCTCGTTGTCGTTCTTCCTCTTTGGCCTCCCTCTTCGGTCTCTTTCAGTCACATCCACTGAGAAGCAAACGCGAATGATGAGGTGGATCTGATAATACTTATTTACTCACGCCTTTCCATATTCTCCAACCTTATCCCCCATTCCGAGCTTCCATCCCATACGTGGATGTAGATCAACCTTCGGTGGGCGAGTAAGAGTTGACATATCGTTGACTTTCATCGTGAATACACCGTATGGAGCAGGAATCTAAAGGAATGATGTCAAAAATAGAGCTAAAAAGCTTACAGCGTCGAGACATTCTCCTTCCATCTCCGCTACGAGAAAGCATTCAACGCGACAAAGTCGATCTCCAGGAAGAGAGGGGTTTCTGAAATCAAGATGATAACATGCATGTAGATTCCGGCTAAGGTTCAATAATCTACCTACTATGAAGTATAATTCTCACCTAGCTCTACGGAAACAAAGAGTGTCAACGTAGTGCTCTTCTGTGTCTTCCTTTTTCTCTTTCCTCGGCTCGTCTATTATTTCCATCTTCACTTCTCTCTTAGTCTCCTCTTTCGATTTGTCCGATGTGCTTTCAGAGGGAGGTGAATCGCTTTTGCATCCGTTCTCATTCATTTGCGAGTCGTGAGAGTTACCGTTCTTATCCGTGTAGTTCTGAATTGCAGCTAGATAGTCGTGCATACTATGATGAACTTTTTTAAAAAAATAGCCCTAACTAATGCTCGAATAGCGAATAAATTCTAATAATACGTAACGATGTGTAAGAGGGTGATAGTAACGCTTTCTTATTGGTTCATGTACTTCCAGTCAAATAAAGATAAAACAGGAAACAAACCAGAATTATCGGCTTTTCCACTTTCTTCTTGTATCCATCAGTGATTCGCACTTTCTTACGTGGGAATCCCACACCATACGGACGTCGAACTTCTCCGCTAATCTGCAATCTCCGCTCACTGAGAATGAACATACTGATGAGATATTACAACTTAGTCTATGTATAACAAACACATTGCAGAAGAACACGTATTACCTGTAGTGTCGATTCGCTGCTGTTTGTGCTTCCGCCATAGCAACTATCGACATCTTCCATCTTCACAACTGGGAAGGAACGACGGCGCTCCTCTTCCTCCTTTTCAAGTTCCCTGAAAGCGTGCAAATTACGGTCTCGCACAGGATAATGCAATTTTTTTTCAGGTAAGAGAATTACTCACATCATTCTTTCTGCTACGATTTTCTCTTCTTTGCGATATTTGCTGAGCTCATTTTGAAGTTCGGGCTGAAATACACGAATTCATATAAGAAGGGGGTAGCTAAGAAATTTGCAGTAATTCCTTCTCCGAATAGCTCACCACACAGTAATCTATGTATCTCCTGAACTGGGGATCTTCAAACAACGCTCTGCGGGTATCCCCATTCCACTCTGCGATCGTCGAAGCACTGAACTTGTAGGAACACGGAAGCTTCTCGACCGTGACTACCTGAAGGAAAAGATATGCAACCCTCATTCTAATGATAAGAGATTCAATGAGTACTCGCGATTAAGCTCAAATGTAAAGGGTATGACAATTACCGTTTCTTGAGCCTTTCGTACGTTCTTCACGACTTTGACAATGTTTTCTAATCTTCGGATCTTGAGTAACTTCGACTTTGGTAATGATCTTCTCGGGAGAGGTCCTTTGGAGAATGCCTAAAGTAGATAGATATAGGTAAATAGATTTATGCAGACCTTGAATGGTTGAGTATCGATGGAATCGGATTGAGGAGGGTTGGTGAAGCTACGGCTGCGGTTGAAGAACAAATTACGGTGAAGGAATGGACGACAATACGAGAGCCCATCCTCGTCTTTGGCAAATAGAACGGAATAGAACCGAAACGTCACTGAAAAAAATGGAAATCTCGGAGTTATTAAAAAGGACAAACTCTCTTGGACCGTAGTATACTCCAATGCATTCATTCCGTATGGGGAAACGTCCAGTACCGGATACAATCGAGGAGAAATCTGAAACGAATAACTAAATTATTATACACAACTATTTACACGTAAGCATTACAGACATTAAATGAAGACGTATTATAAAAAGACTACTAATTGTAAGAACTGAAACCTGTCGTATCTCCCCGGGAACAGATATTTTGACTTCAAGCTTTGGTGTCTCTGGTTTGGCTTCGATCGGACACTCACGCCAGTCCTGAATCAAATCATTTTTCCCTCTATCTAAACTAAAGTATCGTTTACGCTTTTAATGATTTTTTAAATTCCTGAGTGTGAAAGAGCGGTTATCTCACCACGTACGGTGACTTGAGAATGGACTGGAGGCCTTTTCTGTACTTCTCCCTGAAGAGTATGCTCACTTCCCGCTTGCCCCTCGACTCCGTCGTCTTCTGCACCACACGCATCTGAATTAAGCTTTTAGATCATCTAAATAACTACTGTGATATTGTCTAAATATAAAGAAGTCAAGATGTTCTCACCTTTCCGAATGGATGTCGTGCCAGTATAGGAAGAAGCTTCGTTGTCCTGTTCGTTCTCGCTCTGAGCGAGCCTGTGTCCCATGCAGCCATCATCGCAGACCCTCCACTCCACCACTTCTTCTCTCCCTTGGAAGGATCACCCGAAGCTGCTTTTCCATTCGCCTTCTTTCCCTTCCCCTTGGTCTTCTTGCTGGATGAGTCAGAGTCATCTCCGTCATTGCTGTCCTTACTTCCCTCTTGCCCTCCCGATTCCTCTTCCATCCCTTCATCCTCTTCACTCTTCTGTGTTTCACTACTCCGAGAGGTTCCTTCTTCCGTAGCTTCCGACCCATCCGTCGACTGTTTCCTCTGCAGAATCCGCTCGCTCCTTCGGTGGTTCTCCTTTCCACTCGGCGTTTTCTTCTGAACCTGAACAAAAATGCTAGTAATTTAGCGAAAGGTAAATTACTAGCATTTGTGATATAAATCATAAATCTTTCCTAATACCATTGTCCATCATCCCTTCCTTGGGGGATGGTAGTAAAGTTATAGTTATAAGCGTAGTATATCTTACAGATCGTGTGAATCTCTTCTCCTCTTCATTCGCCTCTTCACTCTTCCTAGTCAGCGCAGTCCTGGCACTGCTCCTTCTCGAGCGTCTCCTCTCCCCTTCGTCCTCCTCTTCCTTTCCCTTCAGTCTTCCACTTCGTCGACACTCAAGCATCTCATTCGATAATCCTCATCTAAGTCAATTGCTTACCGTAGTCGAATCAGTCTTCGCATCGCTTGAGTTGTTCGATGATTCGGTTGATGAACTGCGGGCGAAAGTTCTGTCCCTTCTTCTTCTTTTGGGAGGCGGGCTCGAACTCTCGCTGGATCTGTAGGGATAAAGATTCTATTTTTAAGCATAGTTTATACAAATAAAGTACGAAAAAGCTGGAAAAAATTAGGCGGAATTCAAACGGTCGAGAGCTAACCAACCTTACGGAGTGTCGTGTGTTGTACCCATTGGTCGGGGCTCGCTCCCTTACAGAAGGCGAGCGAAACTTCCTGGGGGAGATCTCACTCCCCCTTTTCATGCCTGTGACACCGATTAAGGCTAAAGCTAAAATAACAGGCAAAAGGAAACGAAAAGGTCAGGACGCAACGCTCATTGGCGCCCTCACAATCCGAATGACTCCATAAACGCGCCATGGGGAGACACTAGTCTCGCAATGAAATGCTGGCGCATTTGTGGTGATGGTCTCTCTCGCCTTGAGATAGAGAGTAGGGACACACTGGCAGTTAGGTTAAGGGTGAGAGTTGAGTAAAGGGCAGTGCTCAAGATCAAACGTGCAAAGTTGTATCTGCACATTGCAAAATCAATATTGAATTAACGAAATTTCCCTATTACATTTCATGCTTTCGCATGATACCGTAATGCATGTCCTGCAAAAAAGTTTTGAAAAGTTGTTGAAATATATTTAAGTTTTTAACCAATCACACAATGCATAGGTCGAATTCATAACTAACATACATAGTTTCAACCAACCTTATAACGAGCATAATGAAATTTCGAGTAAAAGTTTGAAAGCAAAGAAAGGTGAAATGGAATGTTCAAGAACAGAATTCATTGTGAAACGGAAAAAAAATAAATCATAGTAGTAAAAATAAATTATAGTAGAGAAGAAAGGAAGATATAATCGTTCCGCGGGTAACTCCGATTCCGGGCCCTCTAACGTAATACTATCCAATTTTAATATACACTGTGTGAAGGTCTTGGTGGTGGTGATCTCAAAAAGCATTCACTCATATCGATATTTTGTTTTAGACCGGAATGGTGTTGTCTCAAAGGGCGAAAAATCCGCTAAACAGCGCAACTCGTAAAACAGAATTATACGTTCCGTTTTCCTCTACTATATAGTATTTTCTTTCTTTCGATGTAAAAAACAACTTCCGTTAAAGAAACTAGTTTGTTTAAACTTTAAAGAAACTAGTTTGAAATTTGTCCTTAGGGTGTGGCGTATTCTCAAATTGTCTCTGCTCAACTCTTTCTCTTCAACACTTGATTTTTATCCAACTGCTATCTCAAAAATTTCTCTGTATCATGCCCAATACGAGATGTTTATCAAGAAACAAAATCTGCAGTATTCAAACATGTGTTGGCTTGATAAGAGCTCGTGATTCACCTTTAGGGCCTGCTCCGGAATATATTTCATCATGTGCTTTCGAAACGATGGACGACGCTCATATTTCGATGAGAGTCATGGTTCATACTCGACTGCCACTAAATAATGCAGCCCTACAGCTCGTAATACGAAGAATTGTCACTATCAGTAGTCTTTTTCATTTTGCTGGTGTAGACAGGCGTTGTGATAAGAGTTAGTGTGACTGGTGTCTATACGAACCCTCAATGGGATGCCATCCATCAAACTGTCGCCTTCTCTTCTCTCGATAAACTTCCCCTTTTCACTATCAACGCCCTCCCTTTCTACCATGCATACAGTAACTTTCTTGATGAAATAGATACAGAGCAACTAAACAAGGTAGCACATTCCAAGCTTTTTTTCTAGTATAGTCTTGGTTCGCGGCACAGATCGACACGGCATTATCTTCACCTTATCACGACGTTGATATGGGTGGACGTCAGAAGATAAAAGGATAAGCAGCAAGCCAATACGGGATTAGGTTTCCATTTGCAGAAGAAGAAGAAGACTCGTCCCTCATTCCCCTATGAGAGGCCGTATGTAATGGATATAATGAAGGCGGTGGCGGAGTGATGCAAGAAATGAGTGGAGTAAGAGAAGAGGACTGAGACGTCCCTCCGTACTTGTGTCTCATTCACTCGTGTCATACACAACCACTACACTTTCCTGTCCCCTTCACTCCTCCCCTTCACATTCTCTTCTAATTCTTATCCCCCGTAATCCCTCCAGCTGTCTGCATATACTCCAGTATATTCACCTTCATCTCCAGTCCCTCGTCGTCCGTCAAAGCAAACAGCAAACTTGTGAAACCCTTTCTCTTTAGTCTTCGCTTGTCTACTGCAGAATCGCTTCTTACGAAACGCTGTCTTCCTCCCTCTCGTCGTATGCTTTATTGCAAATCGGGGCCCTCGACCCATCATTGATAAGGATCGGCAGAGAACTCGACAGCGTCTCCTCCTCTCCTCTCTTTTTTCGCCCTATACGACCCTTGTAATAGGGAGTACCAATAAGGCAAGCAGTGTCCCTTCTCAACCTCTACCCTTCTTCTTCTCCTCCCTTCCCGCTCCATTCTCAACTCGGTTCTTGTTCTCCATTGCAATCTCTCGCCTTTTCCTCCATTTTTCGTACTTCTTCTCCTGAAAAAGAGTGAGTTGTGATCATTGAGGCAGTTGTCACATCGCCATTCCTCCTCCGTCTTCTTCTTATTCTTCTCGTATTCCTCCTCTTCCCACTCCTCCTCTCAACTCGTCTTTATTGGTCTGCTCTTCCCCTTCGGTCTGTCACTCGTTTGTCCTCCAGATTAGTTAGTGAGCCGCTCGGTCCGATTCGTCTTCTCTCATTCTCTCGAAGGATCGCCTTCTCGCCTTCTCGTACCGTTCTCCCCTTCTCCTTCGTCTCCCCCTACCTCCTCTCCGTATTCCCCCCATCCCTCGTGACACTCTTTACTCTCCATCACTGGAATCGCTTGTCTAATCTCGGATGTTTGACCACCTGCGATGGGATGGCTGACTGTGAGTGTGAAGAGTGAGGGAGCGTCCAACCTTCAAACGTAGCCGCAGTCTCCGTAAACCCAACAAAAAGCCTGCGAGGTCTCCCCACTCCCCTCCCCCTCCCTCACCCTTCCCAATATCGTTAGTTCTTCTATGTGTGTATACTCTCGTGTGCATGATACAGAGCTCTACCTCTTCTTCCCCTTCTCCTCAACTCGCCTTTTCTCGCCTCGGTCCAGTCAAAGTTTGTGAAGAGAGTGTGCAGCGTCCCCTTCGCCTTCCCCTCTCCATTCCGCGCTTCTCTTATTCTTGTATCGAAGAAGTGACTGGAGGGACCACCACAAGAATCACAAGAGGAAGACCGAGCTAGCGGAGATTGCTATCCGTCCCATTACCCATACTCACTCACTCCCTCCCTCAGTCACTTACTCTATCCATTCTTCATTTGCATATTGCTGACCACCGCTTCTCTTTCCTCCTCCCTTCTGCACGTCTATTGCCTGTTTTCCATTAGCCAATGGGGTCCCTAGGTGGAGGATAATGGACGACGATTGAGTGGCACCGCAACAGTTGAGAGAAGAGAGTGTGGGGGAGAGGGTAGGAGATGGAAGGGGGGGGGGGGGAGAAGAGGGAGGCGTGAAAAGGGTGGAATAGGGGGTAGCTGGTAAGTGGTATGTAGACCGTGGGACAAGATGGCAGACCATGTGCCCCCCCCCTCTTAAGCCCGGATTTCCACTGCTTTCTGCTCGTCTAAACACAAAACTGTCGGCATATGCGCCACTTCGTTGGTCGACCGACCAAAGAGCACACGAAAAAACGGGCAGTTAATTAGCCGATCGGCTTCTATTGATGGGAGGGGAGCCAACACTCGGTATTGGATTGATGTGAGTCGATTGAATGGAGAGCGGAGAGAGGGAGACGACAACCAAGTGTTTTCGACGGTAGCTGTGAGGGAAAGGGAGTCGAGGGGTGAAGAGGAGAAGCGACGGTTGTTGGTCTATTCCTATTACTATTACTACTATTGTCCAGTACTGTGCTACTCTTTCCACCTGCATACGGTATGGCTAAGCATGATGAAATAAAGCTAGGGGGCGAGGAAACATATGCGACTTGCATGTTTATCCTCTGCCTCCCATGCATTTCTGCTACATCTCAAATTCTCAATCCGAAAATGTGGCTTGGATTTGCAAAGTCTAAAGTGTAAGAGTCCTGTGATGGGTGGCACTGGATACTCTTCTCGTGCCTGTTTACCTGCCTCCATTGCTTCTTCCTTCCTGTTCAACTCTCCCCACTAACTTTCCGCCTCTTCCCCCTCTCCTTCCCTCTTCACGTCGTCTACTCATTTGTGCGAGTCTCCCTCTTAACCCCCTCCCCCCTCTTCCCCTTTACCGTCTGCTCCTTCCTGTACAGGTGGTCGCGCCATAAAAAGCGACCTCCTCCTCTCCCCTTCAGCCGAATTCTGAATCGTTTTAAGCATTCACTCACTCATTCTGTAAACAATTTTGGGCAGTTTGGTGTCGAGAGGCAGAGAGGAGAGAAGAGGAATGGAGAGAGGAAAGAGGAGAGGTGGGAAGGGGGAGATGAGTAGTGGGATGTCGTGAGTCTTATTCGTGTTTGTATCTGGCTACCTCCTCCTTTGTCTCTACAGTTGCATCACTCCCCCTCATCCCTCATCCCTCCTTATCCTCCATCTCTTCGTCCCCCAACACTCTCTTCTCTGCTTGACCCCCTCGCAGCAGGGGTCGGGACGGCCGGAGATCGTTTGTCACAATGGACGTAAGCGACGCGGAGCTTCGGTCCTCTCTCTCCCCTCCCCTCCCTCCCTCTCCCCCTCCCCTACCAATCTTCGTTCCCCCCTGAAAGCTGATCCACCGTGGGTCTCGGTGGTTCCCTCGTGCCGCAATAGGAGTCCCGTCGTGAGTATATATCTCTCTCTTTCCCTCTATTCCTCTCTCTCCTCTAAATCTCGAAAGAGAAATAGACCACCCAACGAATGTTCGTCCTCTTCCCTTCTCTCCTTAGCCCATAGAAGAGGTGACGACTGTCCCATTACCTCATTCAAGTGATGAAATATCCCCCCTGTAATAGAGTGTGCGTACTCCTCGGCTACTTTCCCACAAGGCCAACTATGTCATCTGCCTCTCTCCCCTCCTGTCCTCTTCTCTTTCTTATTCGGGATGCGCGAGGGAAGATGGCTGATATGCAGTGATTACCGTGAGAGCGACAGTACCAGCCGCTCTCTCTCTCTCTCCTTCCCTTCACCCTCGCATTCTTCTGCCCCTACCGTGTCTCCCCTTATCCCCCATCTCATCTCCCTCGTTCCCCCCTCTCCTCCCCTCTTCTTCGATCGTCGTCTCCCTTCATTTCGTGCATGTTCCCTTTCAGTCTTCCCCACTACTTCCCACTCTTCTTTCGTCTTCACCGCTCTTCCTTCACAGCTTCATCTATTCACTTCTTATCCCCTCGCCTTCCTCCACTTTTCCCCTTCATCCTCCTCTCACCTCATGCCATTTCCTCTCTTTCCCTCTCCTCTCCATATCCTCTCCTACAGTAAACACGCGTATTATCGTTCAATTAACGTGCACTGACCGATGGGGGCCTTCAACGGGCGAACTACTTTTATGCACGGGGAACAATTAGCAGAGTCCGAGGGATGGAGAGAGAGAGGGGGGGAGAGAGACGGCCGTTCCCATAGAGGGAACACTAACTAACCTCTGCACGCCCTCACTATTCCCTTAGCCATCCCTCTTCTCATCGAACCCTTTGATTGACCGACAGAAGACGATGGATGGACTATGAAAGGACTGAAAGGACGGCCTGACCTCTGCATGGCGTAAGCGAGACAACTTCTTGCCTTATGAAGGGGATGAGATGCGAGGCGTGAGTGTACGAAGGCATTTGCGAGAGATTCAGGAGTCTTCGAAAATAGCAAAATTATTTTTTTAACTTTGTATTAGATCTGCATTGGAAAAATGCGCAAACATTTCACCAATATTACAATTTCACCAATAACTCTGAACAAGGTTTAACCCAAGGCCCGTACACCCTATGAACCATGCGAATAGCAGCCAAACCACCAATTGGACGTATCGTGCCGTATTGACAACTAAAATATACAAATTCAACAAAAGCCATTTGGCAGTCTACTTATCCGAACAAATGTAAGCGTATTTTCGTTAAAATATCAGCCATGAAGTTTCTCTCGCAAATGCAGTCATGTAGAGGCAGACGAAGGGGGGAATACTCTTGTATGTACACACTGCCTTCCCTCTCTCGGTAGCCCTGCTTAGTCATCTACAAGTGGCGATGACCGTCTCAGCTTTCACTCAGTTCCTTCTGCCAGTCACCCCATCTCCCCCTACCACCCCTCTCCCCCCTTCCCTCCTTTGTTTATCTTCTCGGCCCTTCTTGATAGCTACAGTAGCTCGTCCCCCCATCAGTTTACACTCGAAGGCGTCAAAGCACTCGTCTCTCTCCCTATGCTTCCGTCTCCATTCCATCGCCTCTTTCTCTCCTCGACCCATTCTCCATCCACTAACCATCAAGTCTATATACAATGGGTGATCAATGTCAAGCGAATTAGCGAGAGATAGAGAGAAAGGGATGACTGGGCAAGAAGACGAAATGGCGCCTATGAGGGGAGTGACAGCGAAGTCCGATAAGGTGTGACTCTTCTCCCTCCATTCCTCCATTCCCTCTCCCCTTTCATACTCTTCCCTCCGCACTGCGAACAGTCCTCTTCCCTTCAGTCGTAACTCCCAATCCCCTGCCCTATCCCCTTGACTATCTTCGTACTTTCCTCGCTAATCCGCCCGTCAGTTACAGTCGTCCTCTCTTCTTCCCTCTCAAAGTGCGTACGGTCTCCCTCTCCTCCCCCCTCTCCCTCTTGCATTGTTCGTTTACGAAGTGATTACTCGAACGAGGATGACTCTTCTTGACTGACAGCCCAACGATAATTATGCATCGTATGCACTATACGCAGCCTGTCCTCCCTCTGTCCCCTCCTGTCTTGTCTGTACCTCTCCTTCTCCCCCCCACCCTTCACTCCTGTCATCTTACCATGTTCCCATTCCCTCTTACTCTCCCCTCTCCTCACCTCCATCTATAAGCATCGTCTGCGATAAGGCTGACTCAGCCGGCGCTCTCGTTTTCCATCATTTTGCTATACGTATCGGGAATGGAAATCGGCTTAGCTTTGATGGCCGTAAGAAGGGGAATGAGAGGGCAGAGCAGGTCAGAGAGGGAAGAGGGGATCTGTCCGATCTCTCTCCCTCTCTTGTCCACATCTCCTTGTCTCGTCTCCTAATCACAGCCTTGTATGGGTCAGTGCATGCCACGGGAAGACTAACACTCTGTATGTGACAATCTCGTACGATTGCATAATGATGATCCCTCCCTACAGTCCTACAGCCCTCTCCCCTCGCCCTCCCCATCCCCTTCGTATTCTTCCTCTTTGCTCTCACACACTCACTACTCGCCTCTTTGATCCCCGTGTCCCTTCTGTAACCCGAGTAGCTCGATTATCGCTCAGAGTCGGCGTACCAAATAGTCTCTGCGCGCCTTTCCTCCTTTTCCCTCCCTCTCCTCGTCAAACTTGTGCAAGAGTCGAAGAGAGACTGCCTTGTCTAGCCCGTAATACAATTAGACTCGGACGGCACTCTACAGTCCCTCTCTAAGGGAAAGGATTCCTCTCAGAGGAATGCAAGGGGAGACATTGGTTGTTTACCCCACGAGCGCCGTCCCTTCCCTTCTTGATCCACTGCCCGCCATTCCCTCCACTACTTCATTCTCCCTTCAGATCATTCCCCTATTCACATCATCCCCCTCTTCTCCCCAGTCTCCTCCCCTCAGATCACTCCCCCCCTTCCCTCTTCTCTGTGTATATGTCCTTCGCTTCGCTTACTGCCTCACTGCTCACACCCCATCGGCCTATAGCAACACTCCCTGTGTATTCCCTTTCGAGACTGTGCAATACACGGGGGTCATATCCCCCTTCTTCCTTCATTGCCTCTTCTTCCTTTCCCCAATCCTCACCCCCTTCTCATCCCTTGTGATAAGGACATTTGAATGCGAGCGAGAAGAGGGGAGAGGATGGATATCGGTCTCTTCTTTCGTCTTTGGATTGGAGAGGGCTGGATTAGACAAACAATAAGAGTCCTTCTTTCTTTCCTCCCCTCTTCCCTCTTCTCGCATGATTCCTTCCCTTCTCCTCTCGACCCTTACTAGGGTACATCTCCATCCTTTCCTCCCCCCTTAGGTATAACTAGAGATACTTTACAAACTCCCGCCATGAATACACTCAACAAATTACGGTAATGAAAGTCAACCCAAAGATTCGTTCGACAGGAATTTTTCGCTAACCAATCTACGGATTTGTTTTACATTTCCAGCATATCAGGCAACTTTTCGGTCTTATTTCCTGAGTACTGTTTGAATTTCCGTATTTTTGTCTGTTACTAGGGCTTGAAAATTATAAAATGTAGGCCTGATGAGTGGAACAAAACCAGTGTTTGTCCCACCTTTAGACATCGTTAACCACCCCTACGTCTTCCCCGTCCCGCCCATAAGCGTTCCTCTCCCTCCCCTCCCCTCTTTCAACTCTCAGTGCCTCTCCGTACTTCGTCTATTCATACCTTCGCCCTTCATTCTCCCAAGGTACTCTCCCTCCGTCTCCCCCGTACCCTCCCCAATCTCGAGCTTAGTCTTCTCAAGTTGCGGTCTCCGCCCGTTTCTTCACATCTGCATCTCATTCCGTCGTTGTCAGGCAATATGTTCGATAGGATCTAAGGGAGTCTCTCCGCCATTCCCTTCCCTTTCTTCAGTAGTCGGTGATTAGTCGTGTTCCATAGTTCGTCTCTCTCGAGGCGTCAAGTCATTGTCGTGTCCTTCTCCTCCTTGCATCTCATTCAATTTGTCCGTCGATGCAACATTCCTTCGAGAGGGCTCAGGATGCGCACTTTCTTTGTGTGCTGTGTGCAAGGGAGACGAGAGGAGAGTCGTGTCTCGCTACTCTGATCACTTCCTCCTCCCTCCAGTCCTCTCCCTCCCCGTCCCTCTTGTACCATCTGCCCCCTACCGTCATCATCATCATTCATAGACCAACCGTATCGAGCGGTCTTTCCTCCCTTTCCTTCCCCTCCTTCCCTCCTGTCACTCCCCCGATATCAGTAACCAAACCACTCTTGCAAGTCAGTCTTCTCTCGTTATCACTTCGCTACGATCGCATCCATCTCAGCCTCGTGCCATCTCTCCTTCCCTTCTCCTCTCGATATATCCTTATCCAGTCTCTCTTTGTCTCTTCCCTCCCCTCCTCCTCTCTCTGTACACACTTGTTATTCAGTGCGAGACATCGTCCGACTTGTCCATCGCGAAAGGCCAATTATGCCAAAATCACTGCTCCCTTTGTGTGTGTACTGGCCTTCTCTTCCTCGAATAGGGACACAGTCCTCAATGTGATGTGAATGGACACCCTTCCCCTCCATCCCTATCACCCCCCTCTCATTTCAACTCCACCTCGTCTTTGTCTTGGCCGTCGCTACAGTATATGTAGGTGTGATGAGAGGAGGGAGAGAGTGAATGAGAGCGGAGATTGAGTGAGGGTTAGTGAAGGTGGGAGGGGAGAGGAGGGGAATGTGTCCCTTTCGCCTCTTCTCCTCCCTCCTGTGACTCCGCCCCAAGCAGATAGAGTGAGTGAGGGAAGGACACCGTCGTGTGCCCCTCCAAGCTCCCCTCCATCTCCCCTCATCTACCGTAGTCCCTCCCCCTCTCATCTTCATATCGTTCCTATCTATCTCTCACTCTTCCTCGCCTCATCTTCCTCTTCCTATAAGTGAGTGTATAGAGAAGAGTCTCGTTATTGACACGTGAGAGGGGTCTAATTGGCTGCTCTTCTCACCTGTCTACAGTGAACAGTGAGAGGGTTACAGTGAAGTGGGGGAGAGGGGAGAGGGGGGAACTGTGAGAGATGACCCGCTCCTTCCGTGTCCATCCCACACCGATATTCATCTTAACGACGCTATTTCGAAGGGTAGCGGGAGTTGGAAGAGTAGAAAGAGAGAGAGTCGGGATGAATTGTCTTCTCCTTACCCTAGCTCTCTCATTCCCCCGCCTCCCCTCTCCCCTCTACCCTTTCCAAGTCTAATTGTATGGCGTGTACACGCCTGCCGATTGTCTTGCATATGTTTTGGTTCGTCAGAGGGAAATGATTAGTGGTCGAGGAGAATGTATGCAGTGTGGAGGGTGTGAGGATGGAATGCCCCCTCTCCCTAGCCCCTCTCTTCCCTTCTCAAGAGGAATCAGCCCATCAGTCTCCCGTCTCCCGTCCACTCTTTCACTGTCATTCCCATGTGTGATGTCCTATTCCTTCATCTCTTTACGAGTTCTTCCCTCCTCTCACGGGCTTATCAACGATTGTCTTATTGCTGGGAACGCACATTTACCTTGTTATTTTCCTCTTGGTACCGAGCACTATCGGGTTAGGTTGAATCGAAACTTATGCATGAAAACAGATAGATAGCCAGATATAGTACGCAATAATTGTGAGCAGCGACTCCTGATTAAGGAACAAATTACGAAAACGGATATTTTCTCCTCTTCATTTATTTTTATGTGAAATGAGAAAATATTATTAGGAAACAGAAAATTATATTACATCCCAAAACATGGAAGTGAAGTCTTATCATGAGGCCTATACGTGATGCACACACTACTATTCAGCAAATGAACTAAAAAACTTCAAAGAAAATTATTATGTGATTAATGCTAGGCGTGCGAAGATGTTCTCCGCGCAAAAGGCCTTGGACGCAAGTGCCCGCAAATGGTGTGCACCCCTATCGTCCGGCTCTACCATCTCCCCTCTCCCTATTCCCTCGCACCTATTCTACATCTTCCATCCTCCCCTCCCCCTTCCCTTCTGTTGTCAGCTCCGATTTCTCCTCCCTCGAGACCTCTCACTGCACGAATCTATCACGTCTTTCATTGCTCTTATCGCCTTCCGCTGCTTCTTTCTCCTTGGGCTGCCCGAGAGTCTTCCCCCTTCCCACTTGTTACTCTTCTAAGACCGTCAGCCCCTCTTCCCTCCCTCCTCTACCTCCTTGATCACCTCGCACCTTGCCATATATCAAGTGTCGATTAAGTGCTACTCGTGCCGTCCCTCCCGTATTGCGTCTTCTCTCTCTATTCCCCCCAATTTCCCTCTTCCTGTCCCTACACTCCATCCTATTCCTGTGTACAATTGTACACGAGAAGTCGCCGACTAATATCGAATGATTAATGCACTTTTCTTAATCATGTCACTTTTTACCGCTTTTATGTCTGCTGCGGGCATGATTACTCTCTGTTTACTCCCTTTCCGTGATACCGCCCCCACCCCCTACTTCTCCTCCCCCCCTTCATTCCCCCCTCATTCCCCTTCCCGCTCAGGTCGACGGGTATGACTTCGAAGGTCTACAACTCCTTCAACGTCGAGCGCATTCGTTCGCAGCCACACGACATAATCGTGAGTTCTCATCAGTCTTACTGTAATAGAGAGAGAGATTGGGGCTACGGTAGCCGATACGGTATAGGTGATTGGAAGTACGGTAGAGGATAGAGAGAGAGTGATAGTGTAGGAAAGACGGGACAAGAGCTGGGCTGTATTTTCTCTCTCTAAGAGAGATGACCCCCTCCCGAGACTCCCGAATGACTTGGCCTGATCATTGTCCTCTGGTCTTCTACTTCCAGTACATGTGTCACCTAGTCCCCTCTTCCTTTCCATCATCTTCCACTTCTTATTGTGTCCTTCCATCGGAACTGCATCATTCATAAGATGCCTCCCTCTCTTTCCATCTGTAGCCCTCTCACTCTTCTCCCCTTCTTCGTCTTCAATCCCCCCATCCCTCACTGCACTTTTATCACATCGCCCCATCAAATTGTCTTCGCATGCACGGCTCCATCCAATTATCGCTTTCTCTTCGTTTCTTTATCCACACAACGAATCGTATCAAGTCCCCATGTTTGCCCCGTGAGGAAGGCTGTACAGAAGGCGGCCCTTTATCCTGGTTAGAGAAGGGTCAAACCGAGTGAGGAGAGGAGGGGTGGGATAGGGGAGAGACAAGATGGATACTTCTCTTGTTGTGTTGCGGGGAGGGGATAGTTAGGGATGCGGTGGATAGAGTAGACAGAGACACTCAAGATGGCCCTTTGTTGCGAGTTGAACATTGAGAAGGGATACCATTGCCATCTCTGCGCTCCGTTCACACTACACACCACAACTCGTATTCCTCCTCCTTAAGCTGGATAGATTACGGTGTTATGAAATATATGAGCGGAGGAAGAACATTTGGACGGATGGCCTAGCATAAGTATAGAAGAGAATGGTAGAAGAGAATGGAGTTTAGGAAGAAGGAGACTGGGAAGAAATTGTGAAGGGGACAGAGTACAAGTTGAAGAAATGAGATAAGACTGAGTTGAGTGAAGTAGTGGGGGGAGTGGGATCAGGGGGAGAGGAGAGAGAAAGGGGAGGGGATGTGGGAGGGACATAGTCCTCGCTCTTTCAGACACCACCTCACTTGGTACCCCTGCCGGAGACTCCCGAAGACAAGACCGGCTTCTACGTTGGCACTTATCGTGATCCGCTGTGAGTACTCCCCTACTCCCCGTGTTCCACTCCCATACAACTAATCTTCGTTCCCCCTCTCCTTCCTGATAGCTCCCCTTCCTCTCAACCCACCATAGTTCATCTCTCCCAACACCCACAATTTTCGCCCTCCTGTTCGTTCGGCCCCGGTGGTCATTCGTAGTTAGGGAATTATACGGTAGGAGTGGATGAATGCATCACTCTTTATATGGGAGGCAGTTGCGAAGTGGGCTGTGCAGTGCCCTTTCATTAGCTCGTATCACAGGGGAGAAATGGAGGGAAGGGGGAGGGAGATGGGCTGCGAAAAAAGATGCGAAATGGGAAAAGCGTTTTGTATGGTGTCGATTGGCAGTGGGAGTTCTCATTCCAACTTTTGTACATTCATAACACTGCTTCTTCTTCATCTCTTTGCTGAACGAAGAGGAAAAGGGAAGGGAAGGGAGAGAGGGAGAGGGATAGTTTTCGTTTCGTAAGCATGATTCGCTCTGTTCTGGATGAGTGTGCTTGTGAGCGTGTACGCGTGTGATATGCATTCAAGACGTCTCACATATTCGCCCTTCGTCTCGTACCGTACCCCTCCCTTCCATTCTCCGATCTATTCCTTTGCAGTCGTCGCAGCATTCACTCAATCATGGCAGAGGCGAGGATTGAATGGCACGACAAGGTTGGAGAGAGAAGCGAAGACGAGGGAAACGAGGCCGACATCGAGGACGACCAGGAGGAGACTCGGATGGACAGAGACGACGACTCGAATGGTGAGTGTGGAGCCACAGACTACATCCTAGTCCCCCTCGCCTGTCCCCCCTCCTGTACATCAAAAAGTGTGCCCTTTCCTGACAGCTCCCCCCTCCATCTCCCCTCTTCTCCTTCTAATCTCGTGCTACCTTCAAAACATGGCGAAATGTGCCCTGTGTGCTAGTCGTTATCCGTCACGGGGAGTACTACCTTGCGAAAGGGCAGAAATGAAAGAGAGGAGAGGGGGAGATTGTACGGAGAGACGAGTGTATAAATATACGACTCATTCCGCCTTCGGTTGGTCTCTAAATCATTGTGAAAGGGAGTAGGAAGGAAAGGTAGAGGAGGAGGAGGAGGAGGGTTGGTTGGGAAAGTGAGTGACAAAGGTAGAAAGGGGGAGAGTCGAGTTTAGTCCCATGCATTCATCTCTTCTTCTTAAAAAGCAGACAGTAAGAAAGCGATTTGCATCGCACTGAAGACTTTTTTGCCGTTCTACCGCAACACAAGGGAAGGGTTGAGAGGGAGAGAGGGAGAAGGGAGAGAGAGAGAGACTCCCTTCTCGCATGACCGACTTAGTATGCATGCTAATTGGTGTGTCCTCCACTCGTAGGTAAGGTTACAGGGTGAGAGGAGAAGGTGGAAAGGCGAGTAAGTAACGAGTAACGAGCCTTTCCCCCCTGTCGCCTCTTCTTCGCCTTGCTTCTCCATCTCCGGGTCTGGTACGGCAAAGGGCTTATAGGGCTTGTTGCCACTGTCACCGATGAGGCTTAGTGGGAGGAGGGAGGAGGAAGGGAAGAGTGGGAAGAGAGGCAAGGGAGGTATGAAGGGGAAGAAGAGGGGCTATAAAACTGACGACTTGGCACATAAGACAGCCGACAAATCAGCGGTGCGCTTAAGGCGTTTGTAGCTCCGAATAAATAGAGCGGCTTTAGGGGAGGAGAGATGAGACAGCGAGATTGTAGGAGAGAAAGTAGAAGGGGAAGAAGGGGGAGGGGAGATGGGAAAGGACAAGTGCACACCGTTTACGACCTTCTCCCTCCTATTCCATCCCCAGCCCCAAATCGCTTTCATAATTTGCCGTCGCAGCGTTTCCGGTAATTAGGAGACGACTTTGTTTGTGATTGAGACGCCGAGACTGAGGACAGACTGAGGCTGATGTGAGTAGACAGGGGGGTTGTGTAGGTGTAATACGGGTGGAGATACGGGGGACAGGGGGATGGGAGATAGGGGTGGAGATACGGGGGACAGGGGGATGGGGGATAGGGGTGCGACGGATAGAGGACGGGAAATGGGCGGATTGCGAACATTAGTTGTACTAGGGAAGGACTAGTTCTGTCGTCGACATATTTGACGTCCCTTTACTGACAGGACGAGATGGGAAAATGAGGGAAGCGACAGGGGGCGAGTCTCGTAAAGTACAAAGAGGATATGAGGTTGCATGGCTGCACATAAACACACAGACGCACAGATAAACACACAGACACACAATGTACATTTATGGGGTACAGACTGACGGACAGACTTGAACCTATCACTCTGATTGTCATACGGAACAATCATAATTGCCGAGCGGAAGCCGATTTACGACATAGTACATTTTGATGACCGCGGAAGGGACGGGAGTATCGGGGAGGAGATGAAAAAGACGAAGGAGGGAAAGGAGGAAGCAGACAGGAGCGGCGACTCATTATCTATATCATTCTCACTTACTCTCCATAAATAACTTTCCCTCCCTTGCCCATCTTCTGTACAAGTCTGCACTCCGCCAATGACCCTTAGTCCCTGGGGATGCTTTCCCCTTTGGTCTCGTCCACCTCTCTGAAATATGCGTGTACTCCCTTCCCTCGCCCCTTTCCCTCCTCTCCCCCCTCACAGTGCACCGAATCCAATCCATATCTAACGAGAGCAGTCACGACTTTCTGAGCAGTCTCTTTTTGCGCAGATTCGGGTGCAGTCTTTCTCTTGGACGAAGAAGTCTGGGAGATGATCGAGAGGGAACTGGCACTGAAGAAGGCCGCAGACGTCAACCATCTGCATGTCCCTGGTTAGTCTAGAGGGGGAGGGGGACTGCTCATAATTAACATTGTCCTTTCGTCCTTCAGTGGAAATGGCCCAGCCCGTGGCAGACTACGAGTCACTCATTCCCTCGGGGAGACATCGCCGGTCCGGCAACGAAAGGGTGCATCCGAGAGGTGAGCAGAGATCGGGGGAGGGAATAGAGAGGGAGGGAATGGAGAGAGGGCACAGTACGAACTGGAGAGGCACCGATCGGGCGACGGATGGATGAACACTGTAATGGACACTCTATACATAGCATGCGGAAGGACGGAAAAAGCCTTGTGCGAATGGGAGGGAAGGATGGGAAGGGGAGCGCGCAAGCTGTTGCCTCTCCATTGTCAGCGATAGGCTGCTATTTTTCGCGGCCATTAAAATGAAAAGAGGGGGAGGGGAGACGGAAGTCGACGCGATGTAGTTAAAGGGACATGGAAGTGATTTTCAAGTGAAGCTTATATGAAAGATTTTGTCGTAATTAGTACAAAACCGAAAGGAAAATAATAAAAATTAATAGTATTCGAGAAATGATTTTTTGAAATTTCGCTCAACGACGACGCTACTGTGTTTAGCGAAAGGAATTAAGCCAAAAGCGACATTCTTCTCAACGACGGAAGCCCGGAACGAAAAAATAAAACATAAGATTTTCGAGTTTTTTCTTCGATTTTTTATTGTCACTATGTTTTTTCCTCACATTTTGAAACCCTAGAAGAATTTTCATCGAATTTTACAGCTTTTGGTTAGAGGCTGCTTCCTCCCTTTAACGGGCTACAATATGAGGGGACATCAGCCACAATCTGTCTTCTATAGCTGATACTAGCAATAAGTAGACCTTGATTGGGACGATTATTGTACACTTTCAGAACTGCAAACGTCGGCAGGTCGCGAGCGCAAGCTGCAGTCGCTTCTCTCCTCTGCCCCTCTTCCCCCTCCCCATCCCTCTCCCCCCACCGTCTCCGTCCCCCGTCACCAACTCTCGTGCTGCGAACTGCGTCATCGTCAGCTGCTGGTTCGTCCTTCTCCTTCCCTTTCTCTTCTCGCCTCTTCGATTCCCCCGCTAGAACAATAGAAAGGCAATTCGAAGGCGCCTTCACGGGAAGACGCCACAACATCAGCCCCCCTCTCCCTTCTCTGCGTTCCGTTGCTAATTAGTTCCCGTGCTCTCAATATAGTCATATCGAGCGAGCACAAGTGTAGTGCAAGAGTCTAAGAGTCGAGAAAAGGGAGCACATTCATGCATTGACTGTCTCTCTTCTTTCGAGCCGTACGTTTTGTGTGTGAATAATTCCCCGCTCATCCTGTCCCCCTTCCCCCCTCCATTCCCTCTTCCGCGCGAGACTCAATCCAAATTAATTCCTCTGCAGGCCGAACGTCCGCTTCTCTTCCACACATCATCACGCGAGTTCGAGCCCGTGGTGAGTATCCAGCTATACTAAGAAGAATCGCAGTTCTCTGATATTACTCTTATCTGTCTCGGTTCGGAGACCCCGATATATTTATGAGGTGATTTAGGAGGACGAGTCGCGCGCGGCTCTGCACGAGTCTCTCGAACAGCGCATCGAGAGATGGCTCCGTTCCGGCGAATACGACTATATTCCGGAGCCGGACGCCATGAGTGACGACGAGTTCGAGAGGGCTGTTGATGCCATGGACCTGAACGAACCTGAGGGATTCGACCCCCTCCAGGACCACGGATACTTCGGCCGTCACTGATCACTCCCCTTCCCCCTCATCCCCTCCATTCGTAACCCTGTCATCCACCATA
>LS882268.1:285917-327976 GCA_900490955.1 Micoletzkya japonica | reverse complement strand
ACTGTATTCTCCCCTCTCATTGTATTTCACCTTTTCCAGTATTACTCTCCCCCTCTCTTCCCTATCGCAAATGTCACACCACATTCTATGTGCTCCTTAGCCCCCTCGATCATTTGTGTATACGCGTAACGTTGCGCGAGTTCGCGAATATCCCATTGGAGGTGTGTAGATAGAGAGTGGACTATGCGAGGGTCGTCCCAACCCGCGTGCGAGTCCCCCTCTTCTTCCCTTCCCTCGTCTCTCGGAGTGAATTGTACCGTCTCCCCCTAAGTACACTCGATGTACCTGTGTGAGTAGCCATAAGCTTTAGCAGTTCTCCGTTTCCTCCTTCACCCCTATTCCTCCCTCCCAACTCATTCTCTATCAGTTCCCACTAAGAGCTGGTTGCTCGACCTTTCCTATCAGTCGACGACGATATCCCACTTTCCAGTGACTTCCTCTGCTCTTCTCTCCATCTATCCGGTCCACCGTCCCCTTCTTCTTCTTCTCTTCTCAATCTGAGCTATTCGCTCTCCTCTCTTTCCCGTCTCGCAATGGTTAATGATTCCGACCTCTACTCCTCTATTCCTCCTCAATATTCCACTCCTTTCGCTCCCTCTCCCCTTCCCCTTCCCCTTTCCTTCTTCTCTCTGCTTACTTCTCCTCAATTCTTGCGCTCCATTCGGGCCGTTGTGCAGTAGTCCTGAGCGTAGACCCAACGGGGCAGTACTGTCAGTCCTTTTGCTCAGAGTTGCTCAATCGCCGTCCGTGTCCCCAATGGGTGCGGTGGCTCCTCTCATTCTCTGGGGACTGACAGTCTTCCTCGTGTCGAAACTCGTCTAATTCTTAGCCTCCACGTGCTAACCGCATTCTATTATAGTCTACGCATACTCCGTTACCATCCCGATATTTCCTATGGGCTCCCCTATCGATATTACTGTGCAAGGCACCCGATACAAAGATATAGTCTGTCTGTCTGTCTGTGTTGTACTGTGCACGAGGCTGCGAATAGTCACCGCTCCTCACGAGTCCCTCTCGATTAATGATATGTGAATAAAGAGGTTGATGGACGACGGGTGTGTTTGTGTGCATGAGTAGAGGGGGAATATGTTGATAAGAGGGAGAGAGAGAAGGGCTTCGGAGGGGAGGGGGAGAGGGAGGAGGGTAGTTGTTGCCATGGGAGACGGACGTCTATGCTGTCACACAACGACAATCTCCTTCCCTCGACGACGACGACCCTCTGCGATGAGTACAAACGGTGAGCTTATCCTTAGTCCACCCCATCCCACCACTTGCAGTGTACTCCCTTACAGAGTCCACGCGAATAAGACCAAGCCAAGCATGAAAAGTCTTCTTGTCTCTCTTTTCTGCTTATTAGTCTGCTTTCCACTAGGCAACTCGAAGCGGAGCATCGGTCGCATCTTCACAAACTCCGTACGTATTTCGTTGCTATGAGCGCAGATTACGCATTCTGTTCTCCTCGCCTTTAGGATTTCGCCTACCTCGATCGATTCTGTTTCATTTCCCTCGTCGGAAATGTGAATTTTGAAATCAGATACCCGATGGTGAGAGACAGAGGGGGTGGGAGGGAGATGAATTCGGGGGGTTAATTATATTTGTGTGCAGTATCTACACGACAAATACGGACCGCAGAGCTTGCTCTTCTATTTTGACACAGACGCACAGTGGGCATCGGCCTACCAGCCGAATAAGGTGCGAGTTGAGGGGAGATGGGCATATCAACGAGTGTTATAGACTTGTGATGAGCGATTGAGTCTACTGCATCCGGACCAACAGTTGATACTCAGCCCGTACGAGTCCGTTTTCGACTATACGGGGGATCACACGTCCTCGTGCAAGGTAGTCATTACTCGTTCAATGAAGGGGGGGGGAGAAGAGATATATTGAGGTGGAGATTCCCGATGGGAGAGTCGACGAGTGGATTGTGTGCTCCGGCAACAGGGGCTTCGAGTGAGTCGATTTCACTAAGCTTATTGTTTTTGGATTAGCACGGATTCACGCTTTTCCCTTGAAGGACGGCTCGTTCTCGATGGTGGTTCATGGCAATATCCAATTGTCAAGTTGAGAACGACACCGTTACCATCTATCTCGACTACGACCTCATCATGACTAATGGACCCGCGTCCGAATCGTGGTTTTATCAGTTTTCGGCGGATGAATTCTGTCAGTTTCCTTCATTTTTTAATCGAACGCTTCCCCCGCTTGCTTGGGCATGTGTGTATAATAATTACAGATATTCTTCCGGTCGATGTCGCATTTCTGTGTGCGGAGACTCTAGTCCTCATTACTTCCATCATTATCGCACGTACGGCAATTTTCACGCTTTTTCACTCTTTAATTAGACTAAGCTTCTTTTGGCTTGCTTAATTAAATCTTCCTTTTCTACAGAGAGCCTCCGCAGTCGCAATATGCTTCACCAGACCTTCAAATTGTTCATGCAGAGCGTTGTACTGGAAGTGATTGGACCAGATAAAATAGGTGAAGAAGCGGGATGTTATTAAGGTTATGTCACTCGCATGCATGGTCGGAGCGTATGGAACGTATGCAAAGAATGGAATCGGACTGCCTTTCGTTAAACTTGTTGGACAGCTTCTGAGGTATGCCAATTACTGGAAGTGTTTCTTACCTTTCTTATGTCAACTTGTTAAGGGCGGGAAGCGAAACGAGCTTCATCGTACTGCTCTTACTCATAGCAAAGGGATACACGATAACGAGAGGGAGATTATCCAATCTCGCATCATGGAAACTAACCGTTCTCATATGCCTCTATCTCATCCTCTACATGGCTATGTTCATCTGGCAAATCAAGGTAGCATTCACTCCCCGTAATCCCCTCCCTTCACATTCCCACTATAGGTCTTCGATCCCGCTCTCGTTATATACATATCGGAATCGGCGCCGGGCTACGGCATACAAGTATTGCGCCTAATTTCGTGGTAAGAAGAAGTGAAGAGAGTCGGGGAGGTCGCGGCTTATTAGGCTCTCGTATTGCCTGTCCTCCGTCTTCACAGTCAAGAAGTACCCCACGAAAAAGGAGTTTTACGTCGTCCTCGGCGTATTTATGACTCTGTGGTGAGTGGCTGCAATGTGGCACCAGAGAACAGTCGGAGAGAGAGAGATACGAACCGTCGTGTCCAGGTTCTGGATGGGACCCGTGACTCTCTACCTCGCCAATTACCTTCTCGACGATTGGGTCCGCGAGGAAGTCGTGAATCTCGTACAATGCAGTGTTGTCTTATATGGATTCATTGTCTTCCTGGTCAGTGCTCGGTACAGACGCAAGACATAGTGATAGAATCATGGTTGGGGAACGTAGTCGAATAAGGATCGACAACATTTCCATTTATAGTTTCTAACGTGGCCCTCGAACTCGAACAAGAACTTCCCGTTCCACGTGAGAACTACGCAGATCGGAGACATCTCGCAGCCGGCGGACTTCCCTCACAACGCCTACGAAGTACGACAAATCCCCCCTCTAACCTCCCCACTTCATTGCCTCACTCAGATGGACTCACGACAGCCCCAACAGAAGGAACCACAAGCGAATGACAACGAGGAAGAGCCGGCCAGCGAGTGAACTAGTCTGGATTCCCACACATTCCCCCTCTCTCTTTCTCACTTCCTTTTCCCTCGCCTAGGCTCAACTATTTCACTTGAACTGCCCGTAATGTAATTACTCATGGAACCCGCATCTCGTCTATTCTCTTTTATTCCTCAAGTCCTCCTCGTTCTCACTACCGTATCCCCCTTCCCCTAATCAAGTGCGTTGGCATATCTCGTCAAGGGAGAGAGTGCTCTTAAAAGGGAACGAGTGCTCAGCCGTTCTTTTCCCCATTGTATCCGTCGTCCTATTGCAGCCCTCCCAGAGAGTGGGAATGGAGGGAAGAGAAGGGAAGAGAAGGGGCGCTTAACGTTGTTGTCTTCGTTAGCCCCCGCGACTCTCACTGAATAAAGGAACACATCTCTCTTCCCCCTCTGAGAAAGAGCACAGAGGCCGAAGACGGAAAGCAATCTGAAAGAACACAGAGAAAACCGTTCTCTCTCCCCACTCATACCCCTTCTCCTTACCGAGAACAGTGCACTAATACACAATCTCTCCCGTCTCCTCCCTCTCCAATACGACCTCCCACACTCTCTCCCCCATCTCTCTCGCTCCCCTCCCCTCGCCACTTGCCATTGAACACACACGTCTGCTCTCGGCCATCACACAGCAGCGTGGCGCAGTGGAAGCGTGCTGGGCCCATAACCCAGAGGTCGGTGGATCGAAACCACTCGCTGCTAATCGTTTTTGCTCATTTTTTCCGTAACATTCTATGAAATATATTTCATACATAATCACCGAAATCACTCATTTTTTCTTGTATCATAGAGCTTAAGTCTTGCCATCGATAATTTCTCCACTTTTTCAATCATATCAGTATTATGTTGATAGCCAAAAGTCAGCTTACGTTTAATCATTTCCTTCTTTTTATTATTATTTGAAAAAATTTCGCCCATACACAATTACGAAGCTGATCAGTAGTACCATTTTCCAGGAAGAATGGCGCCCGTACATGGAAAGGCATCCAGATTAATCCAGTCCCAATCTCCGAACCATGTTCCCCTCCCCCTTTCCTCATCTCACAGTTCAGCCCTCTTCCCTCCCTCTCCTCTCACGTTTCGTGTCAGTTGCCCGCTCCAATTTCTCCACTTCCCCGACCATCTTCCTTCTTCTTCCCTCCTCTCCCTCTTTACCCGCCTCTTATTGTGCCCCCTCAACAACGACCGAATAACTCGCAAATCCTTATCGGGTAAAGATCGAAAAGGGAACGGGAGGAGAAGAAAAGGGGGGAGGAGGCATTCGATGCAGCTCATCTCTTGTGAAGCGATAGACTGATACTCAACAGGCACATGCGGAGGAAAGAATAGGGGAAGAAGAGAAATCAAGAAGAGAAGAGGGGAGGTCGAGGGGCCTTAGACCTCTTCGTTGCCTGCGTGGATGGGGAGGATAGCCGAGTGAGCACCGAAGTAGTAGCGAAGGGAAGTGATGCGTTTAGTGCACATACAGTTGCCGTTCTCTTCGCCCACTCGAGGAGGAAGCCAAGAGAAGATGCCGTAGGCTGAATTTAGAGGGATAAGGGGGGAGGGTTAGAGAGAAGGGACGGAAAGGTCAGCCGTCACAGTTCACGTCTACTTAACCCCTCTCACGTCAGTCTACCGTACCCTTCATGTCTTCTTCCCTTTCAATCTCAAGCCTTCCGTCTTACATCATTCATCCCCGTCATAAGGAGGCCCTCGAGCAAGCAAAAGACATGAGTGCTTTTCAAGTTGGTCATCAATGAGAATTAATGGAGGGAATGAAGAGCTTGTGAGGGAGAGATAGGCGAAGAAGCTCGATAGAGGAAGTGACGTACAGTTGCAGTATTGCTGGCACTCTTCGTGGTTCTTCAACGGGACGTTGAGTGTTCCTCCGTCGATTTGGACGTTGGGAAGGCGACAACCCGCACCTTATCAATGATATTTACACTATTCGTAGTTATGCCATATATCTATTCTTATTTATAGCATATCTATACTATTGATCTCTGTCCTTCCGCGTCCCGGGCAGATTAGCTACAGTAGACTACAGCGGAACTCCCATCATGGCTGATCTCTTCCCCTCACTCATTCCACCACCCTTCATTCCACAAGACAAATTGTTGTGTGCAGTCATAGGCGCTCTTTTTGGAGGGAAAGCGAGAGAGGAGAGAAAAAGGAATGGGTCTTTCAGGAGGGAAGGGGGGCTAAGTGAGCTGACGTTTTGTGCGTTTACTTGGTCGCCCGAAAAGGAGAGGAAAGAGGAGGAAAAGAAGGGACGAGCGATTACTGCTCAGTACGCCACTTGCACGTCACACTCACCCGAAAGCATTTCTATCCCCCATCTTTTCTTCTCGAACACAATTTGGGCATGAGTTCAGCCAAATGGAGGCCAATTGCATTGTGCGTGTACGTGTGTAGGACTGAGATAGGGGAGAGGCGTACCTTGCAGAATGTTAGCCTTCAGTCCGCTGGTCATGGATGATCGAACCTCCGAGTAGGCGATGGACGACTTGAGGTAGCAGCGCTGCTTCAGCTGCAACTCATTCCTCGTCTCTGCCCTCCCGGGAAGGGCGGTCGTACCTTGTCGTAAGTGTAGGCGAGGCAGCAGTTGTTCGCCGCGCACTTCATGCAGCACGTACGGATGTCGTTCGCGTCGATCTCATCGTAGGTTCCCCCGATGATGGCGATGTCCGTGAGATAGAAGCACTTCGTCGCTGATCCGCCTACAAATTATACACCATCCACCTGTTACAATTCTTTATACACCTTTCCTTGTAAAGAATGCTAAAACGATACGTAAAAGTATAGAAATTATCTCGTGAAAAGCACTGCGCATTACGTGACCAAACCCGCTACCGTTTCTCTCCCTCCCCTCTCCTCCCTGTACAAATATCCCACCCACTCCACCCTCCCCCCGCCTCGCTACCGTACTCGCCATGTTTGCCTACGTTCGGCGAACTCTCACTCTCTCAACCTTTTCACCGAACCAAATAAGCCAGTCGCTATTTGGCTAAATTAAATTACCCGCTAGTCTCGCACCTTTGACCCAAGCAAACACAGACGATCTCTAAGACATCAATCCTTTTTCGTGGTTTTTCCACCATTATTTCAGAAGATACTCGGCTTAATCCATAGGCTACGGTAGGTGTAATCTACCGTATGCTTACCTGCAACATCGATAGCGATGAGAAGCAGAAGAGACGTGAGGACACAGCCTCCTCTCCTCATTCTCCGATGAAGACTATTTCGACCCCGCCCTTCCCCTTCCCCTCGCTCCTTCCCCTTCCCCTTTAACCCTCTTCTCTCCCCTCCTCTTCTCCCCGCCCTTCGCACCTTCTTTTTGCCGCCTTCGGCCGTTCCATATTGGAGAGATGTCGCTCAGTCGTCGACTAAAGTGAAATAGAAGAGAAGAGAAGAGAAGAGAAGAAGAGGGGGGATGAGCAATGTCATGTGAGACGGTGTAGTAATGAGTGAGACGATCTCTCTCACTCTCTCGAGATGAACACATTCGGGAAGGGGGCTGACGCAGCTATGAAAGTGGTCTGTGACGTAGTCCGTGCCAGTCTTATTCCTCTTCTCACCGCAACCACTCACCTCTTCCGTTGGATACAATGCACTACGATTACCCTCGTTCTCCAAAAGAACGCATCAAAGTCTGGACCTGATGAATGGCCATTTCTGCTTTCTGAACGCGTGCGTCCCGCGAATACAATATTTATTTTGTCTTTCCTCTCGCGACGTTGTCTCCGATTTTTCCGTAAACATCGGTCTCGTGATGTTGAAAAGAGGAAAGAGAAGGGAGATGCTTCGAGAGAGAGAGAGAGAGAGAGAGAGAGAGAGAGAGAGAGAGAGAGAAAATAAAGTAAGCAAATGGACCGTGGTCGGGACAGTCCCCACTCTCCCAATGACATGATACTTCGAAGAGAGTCGGAGCTGTCATTCACGACGCGTATCGACCGGGAACACAGTCCACCACATGACTGCATCGCTGATAGTCTAATCCGTGACTAAGAAGAGGGGACAATACCTGACAACGAACACATGGAGACTATGCGAACCGTCCAAGGTATATCTCGTGATGAGACGGAGAATCGAGTAAACTACAGACGTCCTCCTTCTCTATTGCGATCGTCTGAACTCGCCCATTAAATGTAGCTTGAATCCGAGACTCAACTTCATTGTATTCGGACAACCCGCTTTTTCGAATGCACTTTCACAACGAATGGCGATACCATTTGTTGTGGACGACAGCAGCTCATTAGTTCTCGAGGAGAAAATCATTGTATGGCACACATCTCTATTGTCCTCCCTCGGCATCAGTTCGCATTCGACTGTCAAAGTGCACCGTAGTCACCCTTGCATGCGCATTCGAGTACAAACATAGGCAACGGTGCGTACTTGGTATCTCTTCCCGAGATGCCTGGAGGGAATTCGTATCACGAGATAATGAGCTCCCTTCCTCTCTCTGTGTCTCTCTTGCCTTCGCAGCCTTCCTCCCCCGTACAAACGAACCACTCGATGAGTGCTTCTCTCTGCCGTCTACTCCCCTCACCTGCTACCTTCTCCCCATTCCCTATCACGAGCATCTCTCCCCCCTTCCTTACTTGTAGTCATCCCTACTCGACTCTCGAGTAGTCTCCACCCTTCTTCTTCCCATTCCACTCGTAAGTCGCAACAAAGTCTTCTCTCCTCTCTTCCCGAGACAGTTCCCTCCCCTTGTCAGTCGTCGTTCGTTGTGATAAGAGGGCATTGCAAGCTCAGCAGTCGTCTTGCATCGTGCGTCCCTCTTCTCCTCTTCTTCTCGTCGTTCCCCTCTCCTTCCACAATTCCTCCACTTCCTGCAGTAATCGGTGTCGTTGGCAGTGGCAGAATGCTGCACAGAAGGGCCTTCGCTGTCTATCAGACCAACTCGGGGGCTTCTCAACTGGCAGAGTGAGTATCTCTTCCCGCCCTTCTCCCCTATTCGCCTGTTCCACCCCTACTCTCTCCTGACTGTTCCCCCCGTCACCCTCACCTCACCGCCTTATCTTTCCTATCCAAGCTGTCCGTTCTGGACTGTCTCTCGGTCTCTCATTCTCCTTTAGTCTCTTGCGTGTTCTTCCCTTCTTATCAGTTCCTCTTCTCGTCCTTCGCAACATTCGCTCCCCTCCTTTTCCTACCCTCGCTTCACCTCTGTAATGTGAGTGTTCTTTCACCTATAGCTACGTCATCCATCGCCCGTCCAACCTTTCCCTATATCCTAATCCCGCAGTTCCCCTAAAACTCACCTACAGTAATCTCCCATCTTCTACACTTAGTGCAAATATGAAAATTGCATGGTGTATAATATACAACCAGATAAGTGTACGTATTGTACACCAATAAGTTGGACATACCATAACTTCTCAATGTAAACGGCTATGCAAAGGGTAAAAATTATAAGGTTTTATTATTAAGTGTTTTTTCCTAAAAATGATTTCCTTTTTCTAAAACGGGCTCTGGCAAAGTTCATGAA
This sequence comes from Micoletzkya japonica, assembly GCA_900490955.1. Classification (NCBI taxonomy): domain Eukaryota; kingdom Metazoa; phylum Nematoda; class Chromadorea; order Rhabditida; family Diplogasteridae; genus Micoletzkya; species Micoletzkya japonica. The sequence goes on along the minus strand of LS882268.1, from coordinate 318,924 downwards.
AATTATCTCAAAATCGTTCTGTCGGAGCCTGAGGGCATATTTTAAAATCTGATAGAAATGGGTTCGAGATATTCAAAAGGCTAAATAATGCTGACCATAAAATTTTTGGATACACAGGGACAGAAGGATTAACATTTTGATATAATATACCAACATGTTGGTATATTATATCATATTATATCATATATTTAAGATATATTGGTATATTATATCATATATTTAAGTATTGTTTAATTAATTGGCAAATATAAAATGGTATAGCAACTGATACATTTTCGCTCAATATACAGCATTCAAGTAAAGAACTAATCAAAAAAGCCAACCAGATCTAACATACTCGGGTCTTGAACTTTTTTCTCCATTTCTATCTAGCTTTCCAATTATCCATAAATCATCTTCCATTCCGCTTACTACCATCAATTGTCCTCGACGTTCCCTGGGCATTGAGTAACCCTCCTAGTGATATATATATTTTTAAATATTCCTTCTATTTAAAAATATTCCATATATTCCATATATTCCTTCTATTTTGACAGCCTCCTACACTATTAAAACCCTAAACCCGATATTCCCCGTACTTTCTCCATATTCCCCTCCATTTTCCATTCCCCCAATTCCCGTATATTCCTTCCCCATCCCTCTGTCATCCCTCGTTCCCCTCTCCGTCCCTCACTCGTATTCAAAACGCCGACTAATTTGTGCGAGGGGCTCTCTCTCGCATGCGAAGTGTAGTGGGCAGTAGTACACACGCTGTGGTCACTCTGCTCCCTTCCCTCATTTCTCTCCCTCTCCCCTCCCCCTCCTCTCTCCCTCCCTCGGTCCCATCTCCTCCCTTCCTCCTCCCCCGCTGAACGATGTTCTCGCATCGATCTTCAGTAGTTTCTTGCCCTTCGGCTGACTACTATGGAGGGGGAGTGGTCAGAGAGCGGGATGAATGAGGATGTGAGGGAATAGGGAAGGGAATAGGGGAGGAGGGGGGATAAGAGGGGAGTGGACAGCGGAAGGAGAGTCTCAGTCACTCCGTCCCCTTGAGAGACAGAGAGAAACGGCAGCCCTCTATGCCATGATGTACTCCTGACTCTCACACAACAAACACATGCCTACGAGGGGAGAGGAGCGAGGGCGGGAGAGGTAAGAGAGAGAAGAGGGGACAGAGGGACAGAGGTAGGAAGATAGAGAGAGAGGCGTTATCGTAAACGTCACTCCATCTCGCATTCACACTACGACCGCTAGGCCCGATCAAAAGAACAGGGAATGAGTGGGGGAGTACGATAGGTTGAAGGACGACTACGAAAAAACGGGAAGGGAGAAAGCACCGCCCACCGAGTGTTCTCTCGCTAGTTCTCTCCCCTCTCTCTCACAATCTCTCTACGGTAGCACGCGGGGCAAAAAGAGAACGGGAAAAGGAGCGATGGTAGAGGAAGGGAGAGAATACGGTAGGGCAGGAAGGGGAGGCCGGAATACGGGTGTAAGGAGTAGTGGTGTAGGAGGTAGGGGTGTTAGTGGGGTAGTGCACAGCATTCTGACCGAAAGCGGAAGTGTCTAATAGCGAATTGGCAACTAATTTTGAATTTACTCCACAACGGCTGGATGAATCTTCACCAAATCTTGGCAGCACTTTGGGCTGATGGGGAGGAGCTTATGTTTTTTTAAATTGGCGAATTTTGACTAATTTTTGTAGACACGATAGATCACAGCGGAAACCGGCATTAGCTAATCGAACGCTAGGAATGCTGTGGGTGGTAGAGGAAGAGGGTCTACTGAGTGGGTTTCGTGATATTTGCGGAATAATTCCACACTTGAATATAGTTTTCATTTCCATTTTCAAAGCTTTTTTTACACAATTGTTAGGTCATTTCTTGAATAGTTTCGGCTGAGTTACGGAAAGTTCTCTCATCGTAGGAGGGGGCAAGAATAGGGACGGAGTCGTATAGTTATAGTGTATTTGCATGGCATCGTTCACCCGAGACTCGCGCAGGGAGAGAGAGGGAGACTCGTGAACGTTTCGACACTCAAACAGAGAGAGAGACCCTCTCTCCCTTCTCCCTCTCCCCCCTTCCCTCCATGTCTCGAATGCTCTTCGTGCGTACAACTCTCCGTGTCCGTCGGCATTGTTCGTATCTTCATCACCATGGCAAGACTCAGGAGGGTCCTGTACCTCTTCTTCACCTCTCTCTCTCTCTCTCTCTCTCTCTCTCTCTCTCTCTCTCTCTCGTAACTCCCTCTCCCTCCCAGTTTACCTCTCTCCACCCCCCATCCCCCTCCCAAACCATCTCTCGCATATTCCCCTCGTTCCTTCCCTTCACTGCCACACAAAGGATGCAATCTGGTTCGCAGGTTCAATCAGAGCTGACTTCTCGTATGCACTCTCACTATTTCATCTCTCTCTATCCTCCCCCTCCCCTTCATCCCCTCCATCCCTCACTCTCTCCTCACTGCATTTGCATACGCACTCTCGCTCTCACCTCCATTTCGATCATAACCCCCCATATACAGGTCGGAAGGGACGAAACCCTTTCTGGCCAACTCGTTTCGAGATAGTGAGAGGGAGGTAAAAGAGGGAGGGAGAGAGAATGCGTGAACGAGATAGGGATAGATAGGAGAAAGGCCGATCGTACGGTAGGGGACGGCTTCTTTCTCTTCTCCCTCTCTATTCCCTTTCCCCTTCTTCGTATCTTCACTTTCGTTCTCCTGTAAGAGGGCGAAGATCAAAGAAGAAGCCATTATGAAGATACGCAAGAGTAAGAGAAAGGGAAGGGAGGGAGAGGGGAACGAGAGAGGGTAGAAGGGAAAGAAGAGAAAGAGCAGCCGGAGGGGGGAAGGGGGTAAAGTCAACACAGACAGGGACATTGCATGGCAGTGGGAAGAAGGAGTATATACTGACAAGTACGTGGGGGTGAGGGGGAGGGAGCGAGAGGTCGTCGAAGGGTTCCAAGTCTGCGTCAGTCCCTAGTGCACCTGTCCCCAACGTTCCTCTCCCCCTCGCATTCCATTATCCATTCCATTCACTCGCATGCGTACTTCTCGTGAGGTAGAACGTCGGTTCATTTCCGTTCAGCTGCACTCTTTTCTCTACAGACTGCCACAGGCTACCCTCTATCCCCCCTTCTCTCACCACTATTACGCCCCTCCATCCATCCAAACCCTTCCTCTTTCATTTCGTACCATCGTCCTCGTCATCTGAACAGACCGTCGATATCATTGATAAGCTCATCGTTTCCTTCATTCAGAGACGAGTCTCCCTCCCTCTTCCCTCGTAGTGTCATGTGAACTATTCCCCTGCTCTCTCGCGCATTCGCAGTGATAACAAGTGTTGCGAGTGTGGAAGAGGAGAGTCCTCTGAGTCAGGGAGAGGCATACATGGTTAGAGATGGTCAGTAAAGGGGGAGGAAGGGAAGGATCTCTCCCTCCCCCTTCTACTCTTCCCTTCCGTTCAACCACTCGACAGACTTCGGAGAGGAAAGGAGGCTCTTCCTGCTCTTTGTGCATACTACGAGTGAGAGTGTTCGTACGCCGCGCGAAGTTTGCCAGTGCGCTTGATGGCAGAGAGAGGGGAGGGAGAGGGAGAGAAGGGGGGAGAGGAGAGAGAGAAGGTAGAAGCACTCGTGTGCTCCAGGGCCGCTCCCCCCGTTCCCCCTTCCTTGTCTCGTTGTTCCCCGTGCACATTCCTTCTCACGATATCGTGTCGTCGCTCTTCTTTCACTACTTTTACCTTTCCATTTTTTATTATCTTTTATTTTAAAAGGACCGTAAGACCTGAACAGCCTCTGTCAGATCATGACTTTACTCTTCGTACTACCACTTTTGGCTTCGGGGGTTCGTGCTAGACGCCAATAGTTATCCAGAAAGAGTTTTGTGAAATTTTCAGATCCCTATATTGCACATTTCACATGTGCATAGCGAACTATTCCACAACCCATGAAACGTTATCGGAGAGTTTCTTTTAAAGGAACATGGAAACAACTTTAATGTGATATTTAAATGAAAGTTTTCGCATGAACTAAATTTTTAAAATAAAATTTTAACTATATATTCAAAATTCAAGCTTCGTTTAACGACATATGTGGTTTTAAAGAATTGTCTTTTATTTGTTAATAATCGTCATAAGAAACCTTACAAGAAGTTTGATCCAATTTTAAAAGTTTTCAAGTAGAGGCTTCATCCTTCTTTTAACCATTGGACGTTACAATACCCCCGACCTACTCCCCACAGTACTTCCATATTGTCGCTGTCTTTTACACTCTGTCCATTCTCTATAGTTCTCCTCTCTCCCTCCTACAGTACTCTTTTATCTCTCCGTAGCTCCCCTCCCCATCACCTCCCATTCCTCCTCTCCCCCTCCGCTCCGTTCATCCCCACCTGCCCTCTCTCCTTCCATTCTCCCTCAGGGTCTGTCACCAGTCATCCTTCCATTCTCCCCTTTCCCCTCTTCACTTATATTCTCTCATTTCTATTTGCTGTTCCTATAGACTATATCCCTTCGTCATCGTCTTCCATTATAGTAAACCCCTCTCTTCTCATTCATCTTTCCTTAGTAGTGGTCACTCTTCCTCCCCTCCTCCTCTTCTCTCCTCTCGCGTGTTCTCTCTTTCTCTCTCTCAGCTGACTGATGTTGCATTGGCCGTTTCACTACGACTGGTTTCAGCCGTGGGGAGCGTGCGTTCTCTCGTACTCTCTCCCTCTCTCTTTACCTCCCTCCCCCTCCCTCTCCTCCCCCAACTCTCGTGCCTCAAGCTGCTCCTCCCTCTAGTGAGCCTCCTCCCCTCCCGTCCTTCTTCATCCCTCTCATCATCCCCTATCACTATCACCCTCCGTGCTTTCTCCCTTAACCTCTTCACCTCCCTTCAGTCCCTTATTTCCTCCCTCTCAGACTCGCCGTGATTCCTCACTCCACACTGGCGTCGTCGTTGGGGCAGTCGCCCCTCCTCAACTACCAGGTCCTGCAGGCAGTCTTCGAACAAGTAAGCGACTTTCCCCTTCTCTGTCTCTCTCTCCCCTCTCCCTCCATGTTCTCTTCTTTTCGTTCGTGGGAGTCGACAGCGAAATATGACTCTTATGCTCTTCCTAACACCTACATACTCACTCGACGGGGGTTACTGTAGAGGAGAGAGTAATGGGAGAAGATGGTCGCATTAGAGACGAGGAATACAACACCTCGTACATTCCTCTATCATTCCCCCTTCCCCTTCACTGCTAAGCATTCGTCACTCTCTGTCTTTTGCTGAGCGTGAAAAGTTCAGGAATGGTGTGTCCCATTGGCTCTAGAACTCCTCTCTTTTCCCTCCTTACGCGCTCCACTTAGGAAGAGGAGAGAAATGGGAATGAATGAATGGATGGACAGTCGAATGCAATACCGGGGTCGATCTCTTCCACCTAGACAACCTCCTCTTCTATCCTCGTGTCTCCCCATCTCTGTCTACTCCATTCCCCCATACTCTCACCGTATCCCAGCAGCCCCGTTGTAGACAATGGGACGAATACCCCCACCATGGGACTGGCGAGGAGAGAATAGCACGATTCTCCATGGGGAGCGTAGTAGAGAAGGAAGGCGACCGCTCGGGGAGGGTATCTAGTCCGGAATGAGGGCATAGTTTGCCCTAGCGACCGCTCCACTTCCGAACATAGTCTGGACTGAGTGTATGTAGTGTCTATGGGACTCGTACATCTCCTCTTGCAAGGGAGCCTCTCCCCCTTCTTCTTATTCCACTGCAATTATGTGCGCGGGAGGCATAGAGGGAGAACACCCAATGGAGACAAAGAGCCTAAGGGGGTACGGGAATCTCGTGGAGAGATATTAAAGGGGAGGGAGGAGAGATGGGAACTGGCGTCTATTCAAATGAGACTGTGCCTGACCTAGAATGGCCCTCTCCCCCTCTCGTACTTTCCATCTCGACTGTCGCCTCAGGGACAGAAAGAGAGAGAGATGGAGCGTGCGATTTCGAATGGCGAACCATAGAGGAGGGAGAGAGGAGAGAGAGACAGAGGGAAAGTCGCAGGCACACTTTCGCCCTTGGGCTACTGACCAGAGAGTAGAGGGGGGGAGATGATGAGAGGAAGGGGGGAGGAGGTGAAAGCAGAGTTCCAGTCAGCTGAGTGTAGGAGGGTGAGAAGGCATGAGCAAGGCTTGCGGATTGAAGGGAGGCTTCTTCGATACTTGCATCCCCGTCACATGTTGTCTGTCTCTCTCTCTCTCTCTCTCTCTCTCGATCTAACGATGTGTAGAGGGAGGGGGCAGCCGATCAGACAGCCGGTTCAAGCGGGGGACACAATGAATGAAGGGACTCATGAGATGGGGGGATATCGTTGATCAATCCTCTTCTCCTTCTTCTTCTCCCCCAAGGTCATCTCCTTCTTCTCTTTCAGCTGCAACAGGGCCAATCGGGACTGGCGACGACGTCTCCGCTCGAGACGACCGCCCTCAACGGGGGCACGAACGGGAATGAGTGGAACGGGGGCGACGCGGCCTCTTCCTCCGTCATGCACTCCCCGCCCCGCACCGTCACTCCCTGCAACGAGTGCAAGCAGCTCAGGAAGTCAGTCTTTGTGCTAATACCGTAGTATTATATACAATGTTAATATTATATACAATGTTTAGCGAGTATGAGCTCTGGTAACAGCTTGAAGCATTCTCCGCTCATTCGCATAACTTTGAAACAATTGAGATCCAGAAAATGATTACTAAAGTCGAGTCGAGTTGCCCTACCTATATCAGTATCATTGTATAAGTAGAAGCTGCCCCATAGACGGCTAGGCATCGGAATCGTACAGTCGTCTGTGCGTGAGAATCGCCTGTCTCTATCAATGTCCTCTCTGCATCATCCACCACATGCTTATCGTTCGCTTCCCCCCTATACTCCCCCCATCTCCCCTCCCCCTCCTCCACTCCTTTCCTTCCTCCTATAGTTCAGGGGACCAAGACCGAGCGCCCCTCCGGCATTTGCATATGCATTTCGTTCTCAAGTAAACAGACGGGACACTGTGTGGACTGGGGGAGGGTACGGATGGAGAGTATAGACGAGGGAGGGAGAGAGGGAGAGGGAGAGGGACGAAGGGCACGGAGAGCCTCCGCTGCCCTCTCGCTTGCGCAATAGCCATCGGCTGGCGGGAATGAGTGTGTGTGTCCTACGAAGAGAAGGCAAGGCAAGAGGGAGGGAACAGGGCAAACGTAAAGTGGATGCAGGGCATAGTAGTAGAGGGGGCGACCGTTTGGAGGGAAGGCGAGGGGAGCGAATGAACAGTACTGGGGGGATAGCACTTGTCAGTTGAGAGTGAAGAGAGGGGATGGAAACAGAGAGAGAGACAACCGGTTGGGAAGAGCTCTCTCTCTCTCTCTCTCTTGTCAGAGGTTGCCGATGGGTATGGAGGGAAAGGAACGAAAGAGGAAGGAATGCGAGGGAGGGAAGGGAAGGGAGAGAAAGAGGCGAACGTCGCGGGCAAAAAGCGACGAACGCATGCGAGAGAGAGAGGGAGACTCGCGTTTTCTCTGCCGTCCCTTCCCTTCCCTCACGTGTTCACTCTCTCTCCCATTGCGAGTGAGTGTTCGTCACTTTCTCTCTCTTTCTCCTCTCACTTTCCGTCTCACGAGTGAAAGCATGCCATAATGAGACGGGCCGTCAAGGTGCGCTCAACTAACGGCCATTCATTCATCGACGCGAGAATGCCTCCAGTTGTAAACGGACGACGCGACTCACTATCGCTGTATACTCGCTTCTCTCTTGGGCATAATGGCTATTAAGCCGTGATCTTCAATCATTCATTCACTCATATGGCTTTTCGCTTCCCGATGCTCATATCCCCTTCATATACCCAACTTCGCCAAAAATGCAAAAAAGATTGCATCGGCCGGGAATCGAACCCGGGCCGCCCGCGTGGCAGGCGAGCATTCTACCACTGAACCACCGATGCTTGCGAGTCAGCCTGCGGAGATCCCGCACAAGCCGTGAAGGGAAACGAGGGACGGGGTATGGTATGAGGTGATAAGAGAGAGAGAGAGTGGGGGAAGCCGGAAGGGGTTAGTGAATGAATGACCTTCCGTGTGTGTGTATTCCCCTTCCCTCTCTCACAAGGACGTCTCATGCCCGCTTCTCTCGACCCTCTGTATGCAGAGAGTGCGGCAAAACGCCCCCTCCCTCCCCTCCTCGTCTATACTCAGCCATTCGCCCTCTTCGCAATGAAATTCCGTGCTGTCCACTCTCGTAGTGTCTCTTTCCCTTCCCTTCCCTCTCGCAGTCTTTCTCTCTCTATCTTCCCTTCGTAGTAGCAGTAGTAGTGAGTGGTCAGAGACGAGTTGAGAGAGGAAAGGAGAAGAAGAAGGAGAAGGGGACGAGCCAATTGCGTCTTTCGTCCCCTAGTCCTCCCTCCCTAGAGTGTCCTCTTCTCTTCTCCTCTTTTCAGGCCTCCTCCCCCTCTATCATCCCCCAAGTACCGTACACCAATAGTCCCGTCCTGCCTATCCCTGTGCTACTCGCTCCTCTCTCTATTCCCGCTCCCTCTCCCTTTTCCCTCTCAATTCCCTCGCTCTTTCCCCTCTCATTCCTGCCAATCATTCTCTATGCCTCACTCAAGCGGCTTAATAAATGCTGCTAGCCGCTGGTTCGCACTCTCATCTGGTCTCTCGTCCAACTCTGCCTTGTCCTCTCTTCCTCTTCTCTCTCCCTTCTCCCTCTCCTCTCCCCTCCCCTCTTCCTCCATAATTACTCTTGTGAGTACGCAACGTTTGTCACAGTTCGCGAGTCCTTTGTGTGTGAGTCAGTACAGCCAAGTTGCGATGTCTTCTCTCACGACAGTTGTAGTCTTCTTCCCTCGCTACCTCAGCCCCCTTCCCCTCCATTCCTCCTGTGTTCATCTCTACGGACTACCGTCTCCCCGTTTCCCTTCCCCCTCTTCGTACTCCGCAATTATGCTAGTAAACAACATCTCGCTCTCTCTCTCTCTCTCTCACGTGATGCCTTTTCTTCTTTCGCTCCTCTCACCATCTCCCCCTCAACAGCTCAACAGATAGTATACAGCTTGAGGCTTCCCTCATTCATTCATTCATTCTTTATCTCTCGCTTGCTTTTCCCTTCTGCTTTGTACTGAGTTGAGAAAGGACCGAAGATCGAGAGCTAAAGGGGATAGAGAGAGAGAGTTTGAGAAGAACAAGAACTCATCCTTTTTGGCATCTCAAATTACAGTAGTGAGCGAAGCAGCCACAAAGATGGCAGTCGAGGGTGGTGCAGCTCTCTTTCGTACTTGAACTTGATCAACTCATTCCCCTCCACTCCCTTTTCATGAGCGGTTCTCCCTCTCCCTCTCGTCTTGTAAACTCGTTAGTGTCACAAGGCGTGCTCGACTGTTCACTATCGGTGCATAGAGTAGAACCGTTCGAGAAAGAAGATGAGAGTAAGAGGAAGGAGTAGAACAAGCGGAAGAGGGGAGGGAGAAGAGAGGGAGAATCACAGAGGGATAGGAACGTGGAGAGACTCACGGTACTGGCTATTTCGTCCGAGTGTAATTCAGTTTTGTGAGAACGGCTCCGCGTTGGAGAGATCACTGCTCGTCTTCTTCGCAACTCTCTCTCTTTCCTCCCACTTCCCCTCCCTCTCTCTCCTCCCTTTACCTCTCAACTCCGTCCCAACTCCCACTCTCCCTCCGTTCTTGCTTGTTTTCATCCCTTCCCCTCTCACCACCTATAGCAACACCACCAAAGTGTGTCCTCCCCTCTCCCTTCTTCTTCTCTTCTTCAATCCTTCTTTCTCTCCTCGCTTTTCCCTCAATCCCCTCGATACCCTCGTACTACGATTCTCCACAGGGACACCCTCTTCCCGCAATGATTTACGTCCGTCCTTTTATTGGTCAAAAAGGGGATGCTGCGGTATTGGCGACACGCGCAATGGAGCGCGTGAGAGACGTCGACGAAGACGGAAGGGGAATTGGGAGGGGGTGAAGAAGAGAGGGTTAAAGGGGACTAGGGGGGAGGGAGGGGCCTGGGGGAGGCGTACGAGGGCAGCGTAGTGTCCAGTCCTTCTCCCCTCTTCTCTCTCTCTCCCTCCCCTCGTCCTCTTCTTCTTCTTTCCCTCACTGGGGGAGGTCTCTCGATATTGGAGGCCGACGACTCCATTTGAGACACACACACACGCATTCGACCGCTTTCCCTCTCTCTCTCTTTCTTAGTCCTCCCTCTCCTTCCCCTCTCTCCCTCCATTCCTCCGCCCTCTCACGAGCTCTTTTCACCATGTCCTTCTCGTAGTAGTCGCGTGTAGTCCATTCTCTTCTTATCTTCGTCCCCTCTCACCATCTCTCCTCTTCCCATTCGCTCTCTACACACCTATTCTGTCATTACATCTCTACTTTTTCTCCTCTACATCCCTTTTCCTCCCAATTCCTACACCCGTATTTCGCCGTTGCTTCTCTACACCTATTGCCCAGTTCCCTTTCTAAACCCCTATTCGTGAAAATTCTCCACTACATCCCTATTCGCTCATTTCATCTCTGCACCCCTGTTGCCCAATTCCCTTTCCGCACCCCTATTCCCTTAAAGGGACATGGAACCCATTTTCAAGTGAAGCTTAGGTATATGAAAGTTTTTATCGAAATTAGTATAAAACCAAAAGAAAAAATTATAAAAGTATTCGAGAAATGATTTTTTGAAATTTTGTTCTACGACGGTCGTACTGGAGCAGACAGGGCCAAGCCAAAACGGAATCATTACATTTTAATACCGTCCCTCGGAATGAAAAAAATAAATTTCATACTCCAATTTTTTGAATAATTATTTCTATGTTTCTTATTATATTAAAAGGTAAAATAAAAAGTTTTATTACAATTGGACGAAATTTATTTATCGCTTCCTACTTCCTTTAATATCTCACCCCTACACATCCCTTTACCCTCTCTACACCCCTATCCCCCCTATTTCCCCGTCCTCCGCTCCTTTTCCCCTCTATTCCACCGTATGACATCACCGTTCCAAGAGCCGAGCTCACGAGAGAAAGCGATGTTGCCTACGTTCTTTCGTTTCCCTCCTCCCCCCACGAGTAGTCTCCCTTCAACCCTCTCTAACTGCCTCCCTCCTCCCTCGCTCCCTTCATCCCTCTCAACGCTCACATCTGCCGTTCGCTGTGTTGCGAGAATCGCGTCGAAAGTTAATTGCGAGGGGAGGGATGTTTACACCGCGAAAGAGAGACCGATCTACTGTAGGGACGACGACGTCCTCCGAATGTTGCCTTCTCTGAGTCTCGCTCGCTCCCTGCCTATTACCTCTCTAACCACCCTCTCCCCTCTCCCTCCCTCGTCTCTCTCATTCCCGTTTCACTACGAGCCGTTCTCCCCTCTCTCACGAGCCCCCCGTATGAGCAGTAATTGCGTTTCCTCACACAAGTTGCAACTTGGCTTCGTTCGTCTTTCTCTCTCTCAGAAGGAGAAAGAGGAAGGGGGATGGGAGGGAGATCGCAATAGTCGCCATTCCCCCTTCCTATGTGTACCGGATGATGTCCCAACCTGTAGGTATGACTCGTCCCTTCTCTCTTTGTAATCCCCTCCCCTCCCATCTCCTCCCCTCTTCCTCTTCCATTCACAACACACACGATGCATCCGTGACCGTTCGTGATAAGAGAAGGTATGAGGAGAGGAGAAGTAGTCAGAGAGAGTTGCTTAGTACGCGTGATACCGACAGTTTAGTCATACGAGTGGTGAACGGCGAGAGACGGGGAGAGAGATGAGCCAATCCTCCTTCTGCATATACCGTCGCTCTTCCCTTCGACCCACTCATCTTCTTCTTTCTTTCCCCTCATTCGTTCATCCGCAACAGTTGCCGTGTCTTGAACGAGTCCCTTCATGACTCGTTTCTCGTTTCTCTCTGTCCCCTCCCTCCCTCTCTATATCCCTCTCAGACCCATGTGTCTCCGATCCTCCTCCTTCTCCCCTTCTCTACTCACTTTTGCCTGCCCTTGAATCTCCACTACGCATCGTGAGATTGTGTAACAATAGCCAGTCCTTCTCCACCTCTTCGAGTCCTCTTTCGCTCCTCGCTCTTCTCTCACTATTCCCTCCCTCTCCCCTCCCTCCGATCGTCCACTTCGAAACGGTCAAAGTGCACGTGTAGTCCTGTGTTCCCTCACTCCATCTCCCTCTCCCTCTCAATTCCCTCCCTCATTGCTATACTCACTTTTTGGACAGTGGCAGCTGTCAGTAGCCCTCTCTCTCTTATCTAATCCCATTCGTCGTCCGTTCATTGGTGCTCATCCCCCTCTGTTCCTGTACCCTTGTATCTCCCTCGCTCCCCCTACACCCCACCCCCTATCCCCCTTCTTCAGCGCATGTTCCCTACAGCGACGGCTCCACTGCCGTCGTCTTCCCTTCCGAGGGTAGTGCATCCCCTCTCGATGAGTCTTCCCCTCTCCTCGTCCCCTCCCCAACTGGATCAACAGATCGACCAACTCCTCCGTTCGCCTCAACAGACGAAGACGGCGATTACGCAGTTGTTGGAGGGCGGGAACGGGAACTCCGTGGACACTCTCGTTAAGGGACGACTCATCAAGTCGCCCGCCTCTGCCTTTGCGTAAGAGAGAATGACTATCGCGATACGCACTAATAAGGGCAACTCGACAATAGGCATTTGTGTATAGCGCTGTAATTACTCCATTATCTTGCAGAGAAGTCGCGGAGATCAAGATGATCGTGACGCAGTTGCTTCTCACTCCCGGGAGTTCGTCCAATGCCGCGACGCTGGCCGCTCTGCTGGGAGCGGCGAATCTCGAGAACGGAAGCAGTTCGTCGAACAACAACAATGGTAGGGGTGTAAGTAGGACAACAAGAATGGCAGAATACATAGAGGAGCGCAAGAACAACAACAAGAACCGAGAGTCTTTTCTTGCAGGAATGGTGAATGGAGGCCAGAACGGGACGGCGAGTCGGAAGCGGAGTGCCCACTACGCGGCGCCCTCCGTCCCTCCTCAACCCGAGTGCCCCGTCGCCCTGCGACCCGCCATCTCCACGTGTACGTACCCCCTCAGGCTATCTCGTCCCCTCAGGCTACCGTACCCCCTCTTGTTTGCTCTCTCCCCCACACTTCTCACCAATCTCCCCCCCCCTACCGTTCCCCCCTCCCTTCCCTCACTTGTTTGTTCCCCTTAGCAAGAGGAAGAAGCACAGTCGCGTCTCTCTCCGTCTACTCTTTGTCATAGGCAAAAAGACACAGCAATGAATCTCGGGTACAATAGTATCGGCTATATTAGTGGCAGTCTTGTGATAGCGTGTGTTCCCTCTGACTAAGCGAGTCCCATGACTGTTTCGAGTCTCGTCGCAACCTTGTCATATCTCTCCCCACATTCTTTCCCCTCGTAAGCTGCCTTTCACACCCATGGGACTCGCGGTCCACTCCATCCATCCAATAGAGAGGACCAATTATCATTTGACGAAGGCTACGGACGGGGTCGTTTTAGTCCTTTTAGACGGGGACGAACGAGTCAATTGAGATGAAGCGAGGCCTTTTTATGAATGCGAAGAAGGACTCTCCTTTAGTCTACGATCCTTTATAGGAATACGGGAAGGGGTCTAATCACGGGGGAGAGAGGGATGGCGTCCTGAGAAGGGAAGGGCGGCTGAACTGGGGAAAGTACTTGTCTGAGTAGTGGAGGGAGAGAGAGAGAGAGACCACGAGACCGTCGTCTTTGGTCACGAGACCCCTTCGTACTTCTCATTAGAGGGAGACATGTCCTCCCTCTTCCGCGTACCCTCCACGTTCTCATGCGAATACAGCGAGAGAGGAGGGAAGCGACGAGACTTCGTTCAAACACTCCCCCTCTCCCCCTCTCTCTTTACCTCTTCTCTCTCCCCAAACCCTCCCCTCCCCCTACAGTCTAATGGGGGCTACTGTAGCAGACTTGCAGGCAATCTCGGTTCTCCCTTCGTCAATACTTGGCCCAATGGATGGGGGAGTCTCTTCTCGACGCTTCGAACGAGTCCCACACTACCGAATGGACAGAATGGAGATGTACAGTCGGCTGTAGACAACAAGCAATGGAGCAGTCCCAGTTCTGTTGAGAGTGGAGCGAATAAGACGGATTCGTCTGCAGGTAGGGGTGTAGGGGAGTAGTGGGGGAGGTGGGGTAGGGAGATGGGGGGCAGATTGGAGATAGAGGGGGATGTTGCGTTGTTGTGGAGGACGAGGGCCGAAGAGATGGCGAGAGAGGGAAAAGAGGGAAGGGAAGGAAGGACACGCTCGTGACTCGTTGTTTACTAGACGAAACGGCCTCGAAGAGAACGAACACGAATCATCTCTCTGAGTCTTCCCTCTCTCTTCCCTCTACTACCCTCCCTCCCCCTCAGAGTCTCGCTTTCTCTCCCTCGTTCCGCTATCTCTCAGGACTGCTTTCAATGTTGCCAAATTGTTTCGAGGGATGAGACATTCCGGGATTGCGAGAGAGACACAGAGGAGAGTGTGTAGTACGAGGGGATTGGGAGGATTTGCGGAGGGGAAAAAGAGGAAGAAGTGGAAATGGAACGGGAATACAAGGGAACAGAGAGCAGTAGACAGAGGGAAGGGGGGGGGATAGAATAGACTGAAAGGACACTTGTCTAGTGGCAGGACTATTATGTTGGAACGAGTAGACACTCTTAGCACACTCTCAGCCCCTCCTGTGTAAGAAGCACCGTTCTCCCCTTTATGGCTTACATCACGGATACGGTCAAGCGGGCCTTGCGGGGGTTACCGTATACCTTCAATTCATTGGATGCTACAATATCGTAGGTATCCGGTATCCTCATGCAATTGTAGTCTCTGCTTTCCGTTATCACTGATCTCAACCGTTCACAGAGTGGCAGGTGTCCATAGGAATGTATGGAGGAGGGAGAAGTCTCTCGACTGATAAGAATAGCCCCCTGTCGCATGACCACTACTGATCTCTTCCTCTCCTCCATTCATTCCCCCCAATCCCTCTTCTCCTTCGCTTCTTCCCACATCGGACCTTAGCAACTGCTGCTGCACTCTCATTTCTTAGATGAAGTCGGTAGGAAGGGGTTTAGGAGGGGAGAGTGGCGCTCGTTGAGGATAGAGAGGTATTGGGAGATAAAGAAGGGGTAGGGATAGAGAGAGAGCGGAGAGAGACTACGTTCCCTCTGTTTCGCAGTGGAGTTGCGAGGGTCGTGGGGGTGATGGATGGAAGAGACTGCGAACAGCTCCCTTCCCTTCCCTCCAACAACTGTTCACTTCTTTTCACCCCCGAGGACGACTCTCCTCTCCGACCAAACTATCTCCGTGGCTTTCTTCCTCCCTTTCACTCGAACACTTACTCCCCCGAGGGGAGACAGACAGGGAAAGAGGAAGGGGAGACTGCTTTCCGAGAAGGAAAAGTGTTCATCGGGTGAACAGAAGAAGTGCAAGACAAGGGCAAGAGGGGGAACGCACGAACGATGAACGAAGAGTGCAGCGAGAGTCGGAGGGAATAGGGGGAGGGGGGAAAGAGGGACTCAGGGAGGGAAACGAGGGAAAGCGACGAAAAAGGGCACGTGTACTTGGAGGGGAACGGATGGAGGAGCGAGTGGAGTGAATGAAGTGAAGTGAGTCCCTTGCAGGGGAGAGCAACATCGACCCGGTGGGAATGGACGGGAGTGAGAGTTCCTCTACGTCTTCCACTTGCACACAGGTAAGGCGGTCGCAGAGCCGGAGGGAGAGGCGGCGAGTAGTCAGGAGAAGACCTCATTCTGTTCCCCCGTGTAAGAATAGCAGCAGAACTCTCGTGTGTTCGTCTCTCTTTTCTGCTCCTTCTCTTCCTTTTCGCTTTTTGTGCGTCTCGCGACCAGTCGCCCCCCTCCGTTCTCGTCTTTCAGCGAGAGAAGGACTGAGGGGGGAAATGGAGAGAGGGGAGGGGGAAGTGGTGAGAGAGTGGGAGACAGCAAGCACGAACGTTCGTTGGTCCTTTCCGGAATAAGGTTGTGAATGGCCGCAAAATGAATATCTATGTGGGACCGTGGAGAGAGCGGAATAAGGACGTTTTATGCCGGGGGAGCGAAAGAAAGAGTGGACTGATGAAGAAGACGAAGAAGAAGAAGGATATGAACGGGACCGAAGAGGGCAATTTGGGGTATAGTGGAAGTAGTACGGACGATTAAGAGACGAAGGGGGGAAGACAAAGGTCGAGATGAATGGAGGGGGAGGAAAGCATGGAGTTGTTGTTGTTGCAGGCCATGATGTCATCGCCCCCTCTCCACGCACAGTCCTTCGGCTCGGAGGTTCTCGCTCTCGCCGCCGCTGCCGCAGCACAGAATGCAGCGACTACGGTAGGACCTACCGACCTACCGTAATCCCTCCCGTGTCCCGTGACCTAACGTAATCCTCGTAGTCTAATCTCCGCTACCGTAATCCGCTACCGTAATCCTCCACTTTGCAGATGGGCCAAGCCTTCGACATGAAGCCCCTCATTGCGGTCTCGCAGGCCAACCACACGCACACGAACGGATTCTCGCCCGTGGAACGGAAGCCGAGAGTTAGTCATTCATTCCTCCCCCTAAGAGGGGTCTGAGGGTAGACAGTATAGACAGGGACGGACGCCCTTCGGTCATTCAATTATCGTCGCTCTCCCTCTCGCCTGACTATAGCTAGGAAAGGGCAAGCACACAGAAGGTGTCCGTCTGTAGAGGAAGAGGAAGAGTGATGAGGGGGAGGGGGAGTGGGGAAATGAGAGGAGAGTAGAGAGTGTTCACCCCTTGCAGAAGCAGATCTCGGACGACTACGTCAAGCTCATTCGACAACAACACGACATGAGTGGCAAGAAGATCTCGGACATTCAGATCCCCGTGCCCGAGGCCCTCGAGTGCGATCCCAGTGAGTCTTCTTCTCTTCCCTCCAGGGACACGTAGAGTGTTCGTCGACGAACAAGCCCCTAATCCATCACTGTCTCGTATGCTAATGACGGGAATACTCGAACACACACACAGACACTCTCGGGATGTATGTGTCTGTCTGTCTTCTCTTTCTCGAGAGAACGTCTCTCGCCGCTTCTTCCCCCTTCCAATTCCCACCCCCAGGGATCGACGTGTGTCCTTCTTTCCCCTTCCCCTCCCTTTTCCATTTCTTCCTCCTTCTCATCCCCCCTCTCCTTCATTCCACAAACGAAAACGATAACGGACATCTTAGCTTAATATAGAGGGGAAGGATCTCGGAACGGAAAGAGTGAAAAAGACGAAATAGATAGGGACGGGAAACCCGATAGGACATTCCACGCACACACACAGAGTCGTCTCCTTACTCGATCCATCAAAATGGGCTGTGAGTGTGTGGTCGGGGAGGGGGGAATAGATGTATGCCCTCTTCCCCTCTTCTTCTCTCCCTCCTACTACTATTCCACTATTCCACTACTTCCCTCATCCCCCTCTCCATTCACGGACCCTCCTCTCCCCCTTCCCCCTCTCCCCTCCCTTCTTCCTCTTCTCTCTCATCGTCTGCACCAGTCATGTGTCCGAGCAACGTTTCTCCCTCTGAATTATTCACTTGTGTTCGGGGCGCTCTTCTGAGGCGAAAATGGGAACGAGGCAAGAAAAAGAAGGAAGAAGGCTTGCATCGAGGGAGGGAATGTGAGGGAGAGAGTAGATGCTCGAAGAACAGAGAGGAATGATGGAGAAACGACGAAGAAGACGAGTAACGAGGAATGGAAAGAGATAAAAAGAGGGAAGGCAACACACAATGCTGCGAGGCTCACTTTAACGGTCCTTTAGTAGAAAGGCTGAAAAGAACGATGACGATGGACTTGGAAAGATGCACTATTTCAGCATTCACGGCCGTCTCAGAACAACAGATTGTCCAGCAAATAGTACAGACGAAGAAGTTCGAGGAGATGAATGCTAAGGTGAGGAGAAGAGGGAGTAATTGGCATCCTTAGACGGAGAGAAGTGTGGACTCGCAACCGAGTGTCGCAGCACTCCAAATGATGATTACTGACGTCACACTGTCCTGAAAATGGGACCGTAATCGGTCGTTCAGGAGGCGACGACGCAACTGTGCAAGAAGTTGGCTGAGAAGCGCGTCTTCGGCCCGCGTCTCATGGCCCAGACTACCGTAGCCGGCCCCAATCACTCCACCTACAACAACCTCCCCGATGAGGGCATCATCTACATACAACGTAAGCAACCCCCCTCCGCCCTCCGTATCCACGTGTTATCTATCCTTCGCAGATGTCTGTCGACAAGTACTGAAGGACAAGCTCTCGTCGGAGGAGGAGTTCTGGGATGTATTCAGAGAGGTGAGCGAGACCGAGAAACACGATGAGAGCAGTAGGGGCTTCGCGAAGATGAAAACACAGCGAAGCATGACGGGGCGAGGGAAACATTCGGGTGATGCTAAGAATAGAGGGGATCGGAAGGGAGGAGGCTCACGGGTCGAAGAGAATAATATATGAATGCAAAGTATAGAAACTGAAATATTTATAATGTTTTTTCTTGAAGTATTCATAAATTGACCTTAAAATCATAAATGTAATTTTTAAATTTAGGCGATGCGAAAGTTGGCCGCCCGATGTAGGCGAGTGCGACACGCGAAGAAGACGAAGAGCATGAAGGAGAACGTGATCAGTCTGTCGCAGACTCACGATCCCATGTCATTCATCAAGAGGGAACCCATCCACGAGTGGGCTGAGGGAGTCAGGGTTAGTTTTTCTACTATCAAATTGCTTAGTTGCATATTTCACGTAGTATGATGCTTTCCTTCTTATTATTTCATCATCATAATTTATTGCATTCAGATGCGTGCCCTAAACGCGGCCTCGCCATCCCTCCCGATGCACTCGGACCTCACCTCCCAAGTCGTGTCGTCTCTTCCCCTCAAATTCGAGTTGCCTGCCCCGACTCCCTTCGAGGCCTAACCTCCCCATCCCCTTCTCCTCCTTCAATCCGTTGCTGTCCACACATCTTCCGCAACCCGGCTAACTCCATGGAGTGTCCATGTACTTCCCGTACAGTTTCTCCATCCCCCGAGTGCTCTCTTCACTCCCTTCCGGTTCCTCTTCCCATCCTCTCTCTGTGCACCTTCAGTCCCCTCTGCATCCCTGTCATCTGTGCCGGCTTTCGCCCTTCCCAGGAGGTTCTTCCCGTGACAGTCACATCCCCGTCCCCTCGCAGCCCTTCTCAGCCCCATTCAATTCCCCGTCGCCTTTCTTCCCATTCCCAACTTGTACAGTGTTGTCCTCTATGCTCCCGTTTCCTTCTTTGCCTGTTCATTGTAGAGCGAGTTCGTAGCTTAGTCGTCCGATCCTCCCGAGAGACAAGAGAGAAAGAGTATATTATCCATCTATCTATCTATCGGCTAATTGTCATCTAGTAGGTCTCTCGGTTGGTCGTTCGTTGCTCTCGTTGTTACACGGCGGTTGTTGTAGACTTGCAGAGCCGTGAGCCTTTCATTTCATTATTCGACCTCCCATATTCTATTCTCTTTATCTCCTCATCCAACTCAGTTCGACATTATCTGCCAAAAGCTCGTCACCCCATCTACCTCAGGACCACACAGTCTCCCCGTTGGTCTCTTTCCTTATTACCTCAGCGAGCTCCTCCTTTACCCTCTCGTATGTGTTACTTCTCTTGGATCGCATCACTCAGTCGCCCTTCATATGCTCCTCACTCACTCACTCTCAGTTCATTTCCTTGATGTGCCCATATGATCCGTTCAGCCTTGTCACCCCCTTTACCATATACCTCTCACCTCTCCTCATCTTCTCTTCCCTTCCCAATCACCCGCCACTCTCAGCGTCCTTTCGTGTACACTTCGTTGTCATACCCCAATCTGCCTCCCCTTCCAATCGTCCCATTCTAAGTGTCAGGCTGGTTGAATCACTTTTTTCCTCCTTCTCATTGCTCCATACCCATCCGATATCGGACTAGTGCCTGTTACTCGCCCGACCTCATCAGTAATTGTGAGTAGACATTGCTAGACAGAACTGTGTGCCCGAGCCCTCTTTCGGCTTCCTAATAAGAAACTAATAATTTATTGTAGCTTAGGAGTCAGAGAGATACGGTCGACCGTAGAGAGGGTTAGGGTTCTCATTGGTTCTAGTAGAACAGAGGATAGGTCCGTCTCTCGGATAGTATTTGCTAGCTGATTCATTCAACCGTCGCAGCCCTCCCATCTCAGAAGTAGTTCACAATACCCCATCAAAGTCTCGCCCTTTATCCTCTCCCCCTCACATTGCCGCGCTTTCAATTCGCCTTCTGTGATTGGATGTCGGCTGCGAAGCGACGACACAAAAGCACTTACATATACCCCGTCTCGATCCCCATCAAGTCAGCACCTCTCCCTCCCCCTTCATACCGTACACTCTTCCACGCTCAAATCGCTCCTCTCCTCTTCTCCTCACTCCCCTCTTATCTCTTAACCGTATCCTCAACCACCTCATCCTTTACTCCTCTTCTCCTCTCCTTTCTCAGGAAGCTCTTTCTATTTTCTCAGGGATCACCTCTTCTCATTTTTTTTGTGTGTGTGATAGGCACTGACGATTCGTTTTGTTCGCCTCTTTTTATATTGTCGTTTTATCCCCTCGTCCTTTCCAACCATAACCATAGCACCTGTTCGATGCAATGATTCTATGCACTGATTCTATTTATATTATATTCCTTTTGCTTCTTTATCTAGCCGCGATCTTCTCGTTCCTCATATTGTACGACATCTTATGCTCTCATTCTCGCAATGACAAATTAGTAGACTCTCGCCTAGTATTCGATTGTTAAGGTACTGCTTTGTACATTCGTGCAGTTGTTCATTTATAATCTAGACATTACTTCACGTATATTCTAATCCTCGTCCCGAGCAAATGATTCGACGATTCGACTCAAAGCCTTCTGCCAATTCACCTCACTCGCTCTCATCTCGCAGTATACAATCATCCGCACTTTCACCCCTTACTTATGATTCTCGATACATAAAACGTCTTCATTATCTTCATTCGTGATTGCAAAGCAAAGTGGGAGATGCATACAAGAAGGGAATGAAGGAATACGAGAGTATAAAGGGAGCATACAGGGGAACAACGTAGTGTAGTTTGTATGGGGCGACCCTATCGAGCGAGAGATAAGAGCGGTTGATTGAGAGAGTGAGTGAGGGAAGAGGGGGAGGACAGGGTGATAGGAACGCGGAGGAGGGAGAGAGTGAACTGTTTTCTCGGTACTATGTAGTCTATTCTCGTGTCTTATAACACACGGTCCACGGCATCGTGTCCCCACTCCATCCCGTGCATCACTCTCAATCTCGTCCCTCTTCCTTTATCGTCCCTAATTCTTGCTTTCGAAGATGGCTCTTCGCTTCGACAACCGCGTTGCTATTGTAACGGGAGCGGGAGGAGGACTGGGAAGGACCTATGCTCTGGAACTGGCCAAGCGGGGATGTAAGGTTGTCGGTGAGTCTTTATTATTCATTCTTTATAGAATGACATAACTCACATGTACTTCAAGGGATCACTAGCAATCCGGACCGAATTTCTCAGAGCAAATACGGCCATTTAGCTAAGGGTGGGATTATATATAATTGGTTAAGTAAACGACCTCGGAGGAGACCGACACGGAAGTTCGTCTTCCACCTCCATGGCCGATAAGGTAATTTCCGGATGTTGCTCAGTCTCGATAATTGTCACGAATTAGGTAGTGGGAGAGATCAAATCCGCCGGAGGAGTCGCCGTCGCCAATTATGACAGTGTCGAGTTTGGAGACAAGATTGTCAAGACGGCCATCGATAACTTTGGAAGAGTTGGTAGGCGGAACGGGGATGGTTAGGGGGAAGAGGATATTCAGATATCGTGATCAACAACGCGGGCATCCTGCGAGACATCTCGTTCGCGAACATGACCGAGCTTGACTGGGGTGCGTAGTTCGTGGGAGGCCTAACTAACATTTCCGCAATTAAATCCGCCACTTCAGATCTCATCTTCAAGGTGCACGTAAAGGGAGCGTACTCCGTTACGAAGGTTTCATTTTGTCCCCAGAGTTGAGATAATGAAATATTTAGGCTGCCTGGCCCTACATGAAGGATCAAAAGTACGGACGGGTCGTCGTGACGTCATCGAATGCTGCGATCTATGGAAATTTCGGCCAGGCCAACTATTCTGCCGGTGAGTCCGAGCGGGTCAAATGATGTCAAGGAGAAGGGGGGGGGGGGTAAGGGGAAAAAGCGGCTAGCATAACTTCTCATGTTCCTCTTTCTGTGTTTGTTCTTAGTAGGAAGATGACACACACACGAAAAAGGAAGAAGTAACTTCATCTGCCTGTGTATGTCTCACGTAACGTGAGAGAGAGGGAGAGACTTGGAGAGTTGTGAGAGACGGGGCTTCGAGGGAGATGAGCGAAGGGATACAAAGGGGACTTAAACGATGTTCAGCCAAGCATGCGCTGGTCGGATTCGCGAATACGCTCGCCCTCGAGGGGGCCAAGTACAACATTCGTGTTAACACGCTCATTCCGACTGCCGGGTCAAGATTGACACAGACTATGATGCCTGAGGTGTCCAACTCCCCCTTTCAAGCAACTATTTCATACTTAGGACCTGGTCCAAGCCCTGAAGCCCGAATACGTCGCCCCTCTCACAGTCTACATGTGCCACGAGTCGTTCCCCGAGACTGGAAAGGTATTCGAAGCTGGAGCGGGATGGTACGGAACACGTAAGCTTTCCTCCACTTCCGCGTCTTCTCATTTTTATCGAATCGAATCCCTTATCACTGACTGAATGATAGTCGGAGCACACTAGACACCTTCCAATTACAGTGCAATACTATCGAGCGCAAGGAAAGCAACTGCCCCATGCGACAGTTGAGACAGGTGAGATTAGCAAGAAGAATGGGGAGGAAAGAGTAGACTACAGTACACGACAACTGGAGACTCATCACTGATATGAAGAACGCACGTCATCTTGATTCGATAAAGGGTGAGCGATGATTAGTGGTCAATCGAACTGCAGATATTTGAGATACGATGACTGAACTGATGGATTATTTGTCTGAGACCGCGAACAGCGACAACAACGTAAGATAAGAAAGACAAATAAAAAATAACATAAATCTTAAATACTGAATATTTAGAACTCGGGAGGCTCCGGTGGATCTTCGGGTGGAGATTTCCCATCGAACATTCAGAGCTCCGCTCTCTTCAAGGCATGGTTCTAGTCACATCGAATCATAATCTTATTTTTTAGGAAATCAAGGAAGGCCTCAAGAACGACCCGACTGCGACGGCCCAGGCAGCAAAGATCAAACAAGCCTTCGTGTATATTATCACCGACAACGGCGGAAAGGAACTCGGCAAATTCAGTATGAGTGTATTCTTAGCTTTGGCCAAGTCCGATTGTAGCCCTTGACTTCAAGAGTTCTCCTCCCGAGGTGTACGTGGGAGACTACAAGGGAGGCAATCCCGCTGTTACTGTCACGGTCGCTGATCAGGTACGAATAATATCTACATATCGGGAATGTCGATAATTGAGGTATTCGTGGACCTCGCCGCTGGAAAGGAAAACCCGCAGAAGGCATTCATGTCAGGAAAGATCAAGGTAGTGGCTTTGCTATGTAACATCGAGTTCTCGAGTGTTTATAGTTGTAAATAAATATACCATCGTTTCAGGCCAAGGGAAACATCATGCTTCTGCAGAAGCTGCAAACGATTCTCGACCAGAAGAAAAAGTCGAAGATGTAGATAACTAACGTATTCTCATGAACATTTCACTTGCTCAATGTCGATTACTAGTAAACTTTTATCATTTTCACGGAGAAAAAGCTGAACAATGTCTTAGAGAAAAGAATAAACGAGCGAGAATTAAGGTACGTTGTTCTTACAGTGTAAGTATGATAGATGGAAAGAGAAGGAGAAAAGAACATGAAGTTCTAGATCTACTACATATAAAAATGTCTTGAGTGGGAAACGAAGAGCAAGAAGCGGGAGGAGGATAGAAATGACAAACATGCGATGTGTTACACTCTAAACTGCATGCTGGAGTCTCCGGTCTCGATTCATTAAGGGAAGAGGAAGGAAAGAGGGAAATGGAAAGAGTAGTCGGCTGTTTAGTATCGGGAGGGGGTCGGCGCATTTCTCAATCCCTCCATAAGCTTGTTCGTCAGCGAATCAATCTCGTCGTTTGATCGACCGGTATACGTCTTCTGCATAGAAGAATGCTAGTGAAGTACTAGAATCCAATTAATCTATAATCATAATTGATTACCTGCTTAATCTCGTGGATTCTCTGGTTGGCATTCGGGTCACGTTGGTTGAGGACATCTTGGTGTGCGTTGGCTTCCTTCTGCGAGTGGGTCATGGCTGAATATCCCCATACTCCTCCATTCTCATTCCATCTCTCACTGTCATCGCGGAGTTTGCGGGTAAAGTTGGTGGGCGAGAGAGTGCGCGTCTCTGCTACAGTCTGCGTCGACGAGCGGTAGGGAGGGTACGGGGAGAACGTCCTGAGTAGTACAGTCTTCAGAGCACATAACCTTCTTTGTTTAGTACACATTGTAAATTTCCAGCAATTAGCTGTGACTAATCGACTTTGTAGTGTCATTATTGTTCATTATCAAGTCGAACGACTTACTCTCCCTGTACATTGCCGCCCTGTCTCTCCTCGATGCGGGTGGTCACCTTCTTCTTATACGTCGCCGTCGTCATCGTCCCCGGAGTGTTGTCCGTCGGGTCCATCACTGCCACGGGCGTAGTCGTCGCGTACTGGTGAATGAGCTCCCGAGGGTTCGTGATGGCGTAGCCGTGCTTAATTAGAGGGATACGGGAATTAGAGAGATATCGCGAGATATTAGTCACCTTGATGTCCGTGTAGCGGTATCCCGGATCGGAGAACATCGACGAGGCATCTGAACGAAAGATCGATACCTTATCCGATAGCTTAACTTACTGCTCATGCGACCGTCGTTGGGAGGTCCGTGCGGTCCTCCGTGATCTGAATCGTCGGATTACCACTAGCGAGTGAGTAGAAGATAACCAAGGAGGGGATAAAGGGGGTACGAAGGGGATACAACCTCCACGTCCTCCGTCCCCATACGGAGATCCTCTCGCTCCGTTGTCGGGGCCTCCATAGCCACTGCCGAGAGTTCCGTAGGGATCTGAAGAGGGGAGGATGGGACAGGGACAGCTGTAGTAGAAGAGGAAGAAGCGTTGAAGCGACGACGAGCGGCAAGCCAGGGATTAGCACCGTTTCTAGCTACTAACGGAAGCGTGAGTAGAGGCGTTAGTGAGCGTATGCACACACTCGTCTACCGTACTCCTCTACCCTCGCCTACCTCCACTGCCCGGTCCTTTCTTGCCCGCTCCGGCACCACCATCACCCAGGGGACCTTAGACACTCCGTCTAGCTAGGGGAAACGGAAGAGAGAGGGTTCAACTTAGACTTAGGATATAAGTTACAGGAAATGGGGTACTACCTCCTGCATTTCCATCGGGAGAGCCAGCTCCGAGTCCACGGCCTGATCCCGGTCCTCCCGCGAGTCCTCCACCGTATTCACTAGAGGGCGCGGCTGAATGACAGTGACATAGACAGTGACAATGACATATGACATACAGCCTCCGTCAGCCCAGCTCTTGATGTACTCGGACAGTCCGTCCTTGCCTGCCTTGCCCCTCTCGACGTGCGTCAGTTGAGTGACGGTTACGCGCGGATTGAGATCGACGGGCTTTCTGGAGGGAAGAGAATGAGAAGAAGATGTGGAGGGGAACGAGGAGGGAAGAAGGAAGGGAAAGAGCAACCTCTTGAGTTCCACTCCATCCGCCGCCACGACTCCATCTCCAATGGGAGAGTAGTAGAAACGCCGCGGCTTGAGCGACTTGGGCACGCGGCTCGGGTCGGTGATGATCTGTATTGCAACTGATATTACTGCAGACCTACAGTAACCCTCTACAGTACCCCACGATCTAGACTACCTCTCCTCCCTGCCATTGATGATGGGTGAGTTCGACTCCACTGCCCGGTCTGTCTCCATAGCCGGAGAACTTGCTCCTCTCCTCCTCCTCCCTCTGTCGTCTGTATTCCCTTTCTCTGGCAGCCGACTCCGTCTCGAATCGGTTGTAGTTGTCCTGCAAACCCTCGAATCTTTCTAGAATATTCCATCAGTCAGAGTCTATCTCTCTCTCGCTATCTCCCCTCTCCTTCCCCATTCCCCTCCCTCCTTCCCGACTCCGTCCGATCCCCGAGCGTATTACACTCCTTCAGCCATGCAGCTGCTTTCTCTTCTTCTCTCTTCTCTCTCCCTTCCCCTCCAAGCCTATCAGGCGCTTTTTGCCCTCCGCTATGCGTTTCACGATGCCGCCCCCTCACCTTATCGATTTACTAGAGTACACTTCACGCACGTAAACAATGTTGATCACACCGCGCAATCAAGCGATTTACGTGAGAGCATCAACTGTAGGAAGTGCTATGCACATACGAATGATCACAACGGATTGATCAGAGGCGATGGAATAAAAGCATGCAGAATTGGTGTACGTGGTATAGTCCCCAGACGTTCACAGAAGATTCAGAAGATAATAATTTCTTTGCCAAAGATTAGTACAGTAAACGTCTGCAGAGCGCTGACCTAACGCAGTCCACTCACTATACAATGCACAAAAAGCGATCGGGAAAGCGATATACAAAACTTTTTTGAAGCATAACTGACGCGGGGCTTGCCGAGTGTCGAGTAGGCCGGGCTCATGTTGTAGTCACGGCTAACGTTCCCCACACTTCCGTACTGCGAAGACATCTTCGAGTCACGCTGAAATAGAGAGAATATTCTGAGAATAGTATACAAGGCTCCTGCAATAGACGAGAAGGTTCTGCAGTGATCAACAACAGAAAGCAAAGAGGATGCGTGATTTCGACGATGCATGCCGTTCTGAAGGCTCTCAGGCGATGGAACGAGAGTAATAAAAGGTTCGCAATGCGTGATTACTAGACAAGACGATCGAATAAATAGTGCGGAAGAGAGAACGCGCCGCAGGCTAAGAATAGTGAAGAGCAGGGAGGGAGGAATGTGTGGGAGGGGTAGGGAGGGGAGAGGGGGCATGGTGAGAGAAGACTGCGACGAAGAGAGGCGAGGGGGAGGGGGGAGGAGGGGGATGAGCTTGTCTCTCTAGCTCTATCTCTTACTCATTCATCGACCTACTCTCGATTGATGACTCCCTCAATCAAAGACAGACACAAAGCATGCACGCAGCTATCGAGGAGATTATCATGAGGATAGTTGAGAGGGAAGAAGAGAGGGGATGGAGAGAGATGACTCACGTGTCTACTGTACGTCTGGTCGTCTCCTCTCTCAGTCTTCGATCCGTTGTCCTGTCCTCCCACCAGATCCGACCAACTGACTCCTTTCCTACAATATTCGTTCGTCTCTCGGACCCTCGGGGCGAAAACAACGAGATAGAGAGGGATGGGGACCTAAGAGCGGCTGTTGCAACGCCTTACGGGGTCAGGTGCCGGAATCGGGACATTACGGGATGGATGGGGGAGGGGAGGGGATGGAGTGGGAGGATGACATGCGTCACTCATTCCGCTCACAACCACCATGAGCAGTGGTTGCTGTCTACCTCTTCAGTGTATCCGCATTCGGACTGCTCATCTGGGCACTCCGTCCGCCCAGACTGCCGTACTGTGTGTAGTTGTCATCCGCCGATCGGGGGAAAGCTGAAATAAGCCATTTTAAAGATTGATATTCATGACAAGTCACAAGTGACCATGTGTTCAGTTATTTGCTATCTATAGATGTATACTCACTATGACTGGACCACGGCGAGTACGAGTCTCCCCTGTTGTAGCCACTCGGAGGCTTCTTTTCCGGCGACACGGACCGACTCGAATTGCGATACTCAAGAGGAGATTTTGATGAGAGGCAGGAAGTGGTAGATCGATACCTGATATCCGCCCGCAGTTCCGTTTCCTCCACCGTATCCCGCACCTCCCCCTCCTCCCCCTCTATTCGCGGATCCATTCGAGAATCCGTCGTCTAGTCGTCTATACTCGCTAAAGTTGCCTGTGTCTAGTCCCTTTCGCAGACTCGAGTAGTTCGAGACGGACGTCTCGCGTGAGGGAGGTTCTGCAATATTCTGTTAGTTCCGAACTTAATTATTTACTGAATTAAATGTTCACTACCTGAAACAATTAGCTAGAAAGACTGAATGCTCACAGAATCTCGCAGGGAACTGTGCAATATAAAGCTGCGTTCTTGCCTGGCGGGAGTTCCCTGTCCTTGAAGTGGAGTAGGTGCTGATGGGCATCGATGAACCTCTGGAGTTCCCGGTTCTGAGAGGGCGATATCTCATCGCGATTGACGAGATCGACTCCGTTGACGACGACCTTGTTCTGAATGCATTCCGTCCTTCTCCTCCCCCTCCCCCTTATCCCCCCCGCTCCCACTAACCGTCGTGTCAACGTTGAGTTCCGATGTCATGGATCCTCAGTCGTCGCCCGCAACAGTTCCCCTCTTAAAGCTCAACTAGACGAATCGGCAGTAAATGTGGCATTAGAAAGGCGTGAGAGAGACACGTGATGCTGTAACACAGAGAAGATAGCTAGAGAGAGGATCGAGAAGACTTCGTTCGATTCAATGAGAAGAGGCCTGCAGGTTGGGAAGAGGATCATGTCGAGGAGTTGAGGAGACGAGAGAGAGAAGGGAAAGCAAAACATATTGATGTAGTAGAGGATGAAGGAGGGAGAAGTGCGGGTATTCGCATGGTGAGAGGGAAGAAAGGAAACAACAACTGCCTTCGAGCAAGCGATATGAGAGACGACGAAGATGCTCCCAAACCTTTTGTCTCGAGAGAGAGATGAAGCGAGGAAGAGGAAGGGGAGAGGGAGCACACAGCAACTTGTGTCTTCCCTCACTAGAACTTTGAAGTGCGAAGCATGTCGAAGCTCGGCTTTGCTTGCAGGCATTTAGACAACTTATGCATGGAGAGTTCCGCTGATCGATCACGTCAGAACATTGTCTGCTGAGTGTTTATAGAATACTCATACGAAAAGAATCTATGTCATAATTTTTTAGAGAAATAAATGTGAAGAAAAGAATAGCTACATATCAACATTTTCTTCGAAATATACTTCATATTAAATATAAGCGTGTGTTCTTTAAACCTTAGAAACATTTTTTATGTTCAAACGAAAAAGCGTAGCTCAGAGGACTTCAGAAAGATCAGGGATCCTCTTATACATAATCCGCAAAAATGCAAAACATAGGGCTGAGCCGGGGATTGAACCCGGGACCTCTCGCACCCTAAGCGAGAATCATACCACTAGACCACTCAGCCATACGGTGAGCGCTGGCCTACTCCGCACTAGTTCATTCGCTCCGAGTTGATCCTCTTACGGCTCGATCGTAGGCAGGTTCCTACGCCACGTAAGGGTGAACGAGATGAGCCGATCTCTCACGCTTTCTTCTTCTCGTTTCTTCTCTTCTCTTTCTACCGTTGCAGTTCCCTCTCTAAACGAGTTCAACGCACGTTCTTTTCCTGTGTAGTACTACAGTATATTGAACGTTTAATGCTTCAATGCTCCACCACAACACCATTTACACACGGTCTAAACAAAAGCAGAGCAATTGAAAGAGGGCAGAGAGAGGATAAGATGAGATGAAGGGAGTAGAGAGGATACAGGTGACACGGCGCGTTAGTTGGCCCATTCGGGCTTCTTCTTCTCTTCGGGTTCCTGAACGGTCTCTCATCGTGTTCATTCCGGTCTCCTCACCTCTTCCAGGCCGGACGTCTTCTCGACAACCTTGAGGTTGGAACGGAAGTCGACCTTGGACGACTCCTTCTTCTTCAGCTTGTCGAATCGGTTCTCCGTCTTCGAGACCTTCTTCAGGGTGGGCTTCACGCTGCAATGTTCCTTCCCATCCCCTCTAATCCTTGACCAACTCACAATTTTCCTCGCAGATCGTTGACAGCAATGGTCAGCTCGTTGATCTCGAAGTCCTTCTGACGAACAGTGTAGTTGATATCGTAGTGGTCGCTCTCCAGCTTGAGCACGACCCTCTTCATCTCGTTGAAGATGTCCTCGAGGTTTCCGGCTGAACGACTCCTTCGTTTAGCTAGACTAGAATGTAGTCTCACAGTCGAGATCGGGCAGCGGGATGATTCTCTCGTTGAGGATGCGTTGTCTCTCCATCTCGAGCTGTCTCTGCTTCTCCTTCAGATCCTCGGCTGCCTTCATCATCAGCAGCTTCTGCAAGGGGGGTTTCCTTGCCTCCCAATCCCTTAATCCTCCCTTACCCTCAGCTTCTTCTTCCTATCGGGAGTCAAGAATCCCTTCTTGGCCTTCTTGGCCCTTCCGGCCTCCTCCAGACGTCTTCGCACCTCGGCCTTCTTCCTTTCACGCTCCGCAACCTTGCGGGCCTGTAATCGATCTTTTATCATCATTCTAAATTATTCTCTAACCTCCTCGTCCATCTCATCCTCCTCCTCTTCTTCGTCAGCCTGAGCTCCTCCATATCGGAGTTTGGGTTCCTCCTGGTAGAAGACCTGCTCCTCCTCGTCATCTTCCCATCTAAAGTTCGACATCATCTACTAACAAAGAACACATGTTCTATATCATACTTTCTTCCAACATTAGTCACGTCAGATCAATCGTTTGCCTTTGTTAGCACACAGTATCCCCAGAACGCGGAGGCTGTGCGCAAGTGTAAGAATTACTGGCTTGTTTGCGTACTGTACAGGGAGAGATTCTCAAAGGATATGCAAGCCTTATGATAGAGACTTGGAATACAACTTGGTCTATGAATTCGTTATCGTCTAGAAATGGCACCTTATGAGGCAATGTCGCACACTATTACAAATGCACTTAGACGCACTTTAATGCTGATCAGCTAGGTATAGTGCAGAAGACTATGGAGCGCGATATGGCTTGCGATAGGAGTGATATTAGAGGGTGTTAGTCTAAAAAAGGCGGGATAGCTAACCTTCTGGCGAAGTCGCTCATGGCTGCTCGAGTGAGTGCTCTGTGCAGACTGACTGAGCATCCCCTCCTTCTCCCGCCTTCTCTTGAGATTTCCTGTCAAACAGAAAGATCCTTGGCAGTTTGCTCGCCTCCTCGTTAACACGGGACGATTCTTCGCAGATGAGGGGGTTGAGGGCCGAGAGAGGGAAGGATTAGGGGAGAATAAGGGAGAGGGGGAGGAGAGAGAGATAGGGGGGATAAGAAGAGAATGGGACGAGGGAGACACTGTGTGATAGTTTCTGTCATCCTCGCACCGACTCCCGACATAACCGAAATATCGAGATAGTGCACGCAAAAAAAATCGTTTTTCAAGAAACGATTAGCAGCGAGTGTCATGATCTGAAACAAGTACGGCATGCATATGAACATCTGGATTAAAAACTGATCAACATTTAGAAGGCTGAGGGATCCATTGTTACAGTAATCCAGTAATAACAGCAATATTTACTGGGTTCTCCAGAGTTTTGCTGGATCTCAATTTCTGGTTTGCATAGAAGTAGGAGGCTGATAATCTGTTATTTTATATATTGCTGGGTAGATAAAAATTTGTGTGTAATAATCAATATATTCTAATAATAAACATATTCTTACTAATTTCTGCACGATATATTATATAGAAGTTGCAGTGCATCGACGACGTCTATGCCCATTATCTTATTTTTCTTGCTAAGGAGTGTCAGACAAAGGGCTATTCAGCCACCTGACTAATGCAGTCACTTCTCGTCTCTTCAATTGCTCTGCTCTATCGTATGCGCCGCAAATCGATATGAGAGAGAGTGCAGTGACATAGTGAAGGAGGGGAGGGGCGAGGTTCGTATAGATGTGGAAGGGCCACACCGTCACTCTCTCTTGGGCTTTTGTTGCTCGCGTTTACTTCTTTTTCCATGATTTTCAAATGATTATATTACTATATTTCAGGCTGCATACATCAGCCGGTCACGTGAGGATGAAGAAAACTTCATGTTGCGTCGTAATATAATCGACTGCAATAAATGGTTCGTAGCTCATTGATTTGTCTTGATTACTCTTTTAAGGTAGAATTTAATTAATACATTTGTTACAGAATCGCAGACTTGAACGTCAGCTTATGTTTCGGAGTCTCAACAGCTATTGTTATGGTTACCAGATAAGTCGGCGCCTCCCCCTGTGGATATACTGCTCGGAGGTGACTGGAAGTACGAATTGTGAATTTTATTTGTTGATAAATCTTGTTGTATGTCTTTGAGCGATTGGCAGCGTAATGTATAGGTTTACATGGGGAATAAACAAATACACTTCTAGTTTCTCCCTATTCCTCATCTTTCATCGATTTCCATGATATGTGTACAAATAGATTAAATACATGTGCTACCAACACAGAGCAGGAAAGTTACACGTATTGCACGGATTGGAAATAACAGCTCAGTTCTTTCTGCATACACACTACATACACAAAAAGTTAAAAAAAACTATTTAAATCAACCTTATCATTGCGAGTTGTTCAGATATGCTGATACTAGATTGACACTTTCTTTGAATGACATAACGTTTTCCGATAAAGAATCTTTTGCTGGCTCATTTGATGGTAATCATACATGTATTTTTCTTCTTCCATCGTGCTCATATAGTCTCTATAATCCAACCGTAGTTGAAGGTTGTGTGAACAGAATTTTTGAGGCACTAATCAGGCATTGTTTTGTGATTTCAGGGTACTAATTCTAAGCAAAAACACAGTAAAAATGAAAAAACATTCGCAAATTGCTGAGAAAACGTGAGGGAAAAGTTGCTTGATGTACAGGGAATTCAAAAAATAACGGCGCGAACAATTATTTAGACCCGATACAGTATGCCATCCGTAGAATAGTTTGCGGAAAATTGCGTTTGGTCGAATGTTCGGCTTGGCTGTCATTACCGTAATCCTTTGAGTCTGTACAGGCTCTTCGTGGCGGGAGTTTCTAATGTTGTTCTGTTTACACCACCTTTGAGTAAAGAAAGAAAGTATATAATTCGATAAGTATATATCTGCTCAATTGAGATCTTAGAGAGATGAATCATAGAAAGAGAGACTGCATGGTCGGTAACCACAGTGCGAAGAGATTTATTTTATTTTATTTATTTATCGAATACATC
>LS882268.1:259770-285817 GCA_900490955.1 Micoletzkya japonica | reverse complement strand
TTGAAAAAGAAAAGCTCTTCTAAGGGGACGGGGACGATGCTTGTCTTACAAGTCTTTACAAGTCTTCTAGGGGAACAGGCCGCCGCGGGAGAGAAACAGAAGAAAAAAAGGGGTAGACGAAGTCGACTTAGGCTAGGGACACCTCTGACTTGCCTAAGGTCAGAGGGGATTCATCATCTTATCCTCTTGGTGGAATTGGAGCGGGTCGAAGGACGAGACGAAAGGGGGTGCCGACCGTCCGCGTTGAGAGAATGAGGAAGAACGAGAGATGACCAAGGAAGAATGAGAGAGAGGGAGATGACCAAGGAATGTATCGTAAACGACTGCTAAGGATACTGCCCGCATTCATTCCTCCTTCAAATCTCCCATTACTCTCTCCTTTTGTGTCTCAATTTGAGCTACTGTTCAAGTCAAGATATACAACGATTCGAAAATGTGTTTTTTTCTAATTCCTTAGATTCCAGGGTCATACTGACTCACAGATCTGAACCCAGCTGATTTTTTAACGATTTATCAGTTGAGTGCGTTACTCTCACTTGGAGATTCCAGGGTCATACTGACTCACAGATCTGAATCCAGCTGATTTTTTAACGATTTATCAGTTGAGTGCGTTACTCTCACTTGGAGACATCTTGGACTGAACTCTACAACTCTTCATATAATCGTCGGTGCTTATATATGACAACAGGTAACCGTAGCGAGTGATTATATACGAGAGGATAATGGAAAGCGATGGACAACGGGAGGAGTTAGTTGACTGACAGAGGCGTTCCTGGTAAGGAAGGGGCGATTCGTTTGAGATCAGGGGGGAAAGAACGGTGAAGTAGAGGATTCGATGAGAAATGAGCACGAAAGGGATAGAGGGACTCCACGATGTTGAAAGACACCTTACGAAGGCATAACACGGTAGATGAGCTCTCTTTTGGGATAATGCTGTTGGGGGATAGGTAAAGCGTATTACATTGAGATATAGGAGGGGAATTACGGAAGGAGCAACCCGTGGGTAGAATGGCAGGATAAGAGGGAAAAGGGGGATAGGTTGAGTAGTTGGTTACTGCTCGTTGCGGGCAGGCCTCTGCATCGACTTGAAGCGACCCGTCGAACTTCGGCCTTCATCTGAACGAGATGGATTACACACAATCTTTGCATCTCTATTTCATTATCTTCTAGGTCCCCACTCACAATTACTCTGTGTCAACGTGGTGGCGGGTACTCCCATCGCGGGTTGCGCGGGTCTCACGGGTCTGCGGGGGACGTCCCCATCAGAGTTCTCCCCATCAGCCTCCGATGAGTCCTCCTGTCCCTTCTCCTCGTCCATCAACGACGACCGCTGACTCTCGTCGTCGCGACGTCCGCGTTGCGGACGACCTTTAAAGAGATTATTATATTACTGAAATAAAACAATTAACTAAAATACTTTCCATGAAAACAGTAAGACCCCTCACCGGTATTCCTGTTCCTACTAGTAGGTCGTCGTCCATTCTGGTCGAACTCTCCGTAGAAGTCTTCTCTCGTCGCAGGAGGCGGGGCTCCAGGGGGAGGGGGAGGGGGAATGAACTCGGCCAGGTTATGCTTCGGCGGGGTCCGTCGCTGCTCCAGAGTTCCCATCTTCGACCGCCCGTTAGTACTGCCTCCCGTGCCGTCCGATGACTGTAATAACACACATACTAATATTATATTATCATGATAAAGTTAATATAGTGCATAGCATTAGATTATCAGCAACACGAACATGCAGAGTACGGTACCTGTATATAGCTGACATCGGTATGGGGTGGACTGTCGCTGTTGCTTCCATGGGAGATCTTGTACTCGCTTCCTCGTGAACTCCTCGATCTCCGTCCCGTGCCTATATCCGTGTTCGGCGCGAAGCGAGGGGGCGGACAATTGGGGACGGGATTCGAGGGAAGGGCCGGTCCCCGAAGCATGCGGTCATTCAACCAAGCGGGCTGTTGGGTGGTTGTGACGAGAGTCGTAGTGGCGTACGGAGAGGGATCGTCGTGGTACTGAAGGAGGTGAATGGAAGGGGGAACACAGGGTTAGTGACTCACGTGATTGCCGTAGAAGGTCGACATATTGTTGGGTGGCCCTGTCACCTGCGCGTATTGATACTGCGGCTCCGACCCCGGACGGTTGAGCGTTCCTCCGATAAGATCTTCGTGCTGAAGACAGTACATTAGCGAGTTGAGCGGTTGGGGTTCATTACCTGATAAGGATTGTAGAAGTCGTGCTGATTTGGAGTCATCGAGTAGTGGGCGACGCCGTTCATTCGAGGGTGACCGAGGGTTCCGTTGTGCAGACGAGGAGCTGTCTGGTAGGCGATGTCCATTCCCCATGGAGGGGGAGCCATGTGAGCAGCCATCGACCCGTCGTTGATCTTGATGAACGGGCCCATTCGGTCACTCTGCAAGGGGTACCGTAATCTACATATGTAGCTATCAATATTAAGAGTGAATAATAGAATGCGAAAGACTCACATAAGGCGTGCTGACCCCATCGACCTTCTTCTTCTTCAGTCGCATACAGTAGGCAACTATTCCGCACATGAGCAGAACCCATGCGAGAACGACGATGAGAACGAGGAACCAACTACGCGAGAAGATGGAGTACAGGAAGGGCTCGTCAGAATATTGCGAAGTGTGCGCGTCCAGCGTTTCTTGGGCTAAAACAACTATTATCATTTGCTTCCTCTCGCAAAATCATACTAATTTATTCTACTATAATTATTATTTAATCCCCTTTCTCCGCCTGGAATCCCTTGAGGAAAAAACAATCTTGTCCGGTTCACTCACTCATCTCGATCACATCGGTCCCGTGTGCCACTCCCACTCCCGCCGAGGTTCTCGCCGCCACCTTGATCTTGTAGCTCATTCCCGTTGCCAGGTGAAAGAGAGTTACGGAGGCCGCCCTCTCATTCGTTGTGATATTGCGGTTGAACTTGACGCCCTTGCCGATAATGATTATCTACAAAAATCTATATATTCCTTGTTTTCCTATATAACTCTATAGATTGAATGGATGATGCTGCTATAATAGTTGTTTAATCCCGCTCCACACCTGGAAACCCTTGAGGACCCCATTCAATCCATCTGGAGGGGGCGGCTTCCACGAAATGCGGAGAGTAGTCAGATTGAGCATACGAATGCGCACATCTTGAGGCGGGAGTGTAGGGGCTGAATGAGAGTGAGTATTAGACCGATGTGTCCCTTTCCCTCCCTCCCCCCCCCTTCTCTGTCCCTTACGAGCTTCGGCTGTGAGTGCATCCATGGAATTCGACGGAACCCCCTGAAGATTGGCCGAGTAGGGAATGACGAAGAACTCGTAGTTGGTGAAGGGCATGAGGCCATTAACGACCACCGAGTCGGTCAGTTCTCCACTCACATTGACCAATCTGCAATACGGCCCTTTACCACCTCTTCTCTTTCCTCTCAAACTCACGGGTTCTCCGCACCGCTTCCCCTCCACTTGACGTAGTATCCGGAAATGAGTCCCGGTTCCACCTTCCCGGGTCTTCTCTTCCAGAAGAGTCTGACTGCAGTCGCATTGACCGTCTTGACCTCCTCCAACTTGATGAGTTGTTCCGACGACAGGAGTCGCCTCCTATCGTCCTCACTCAGTTCCGTCTTCTCGTCTCGCTCTGAAGGGGGACCAATTAACCGGCCTCAAGGGGGGGCGATACAAACCATTTACGGGCGCGGCCTTAGTAGTGACCGGATCGGAGGGAGGCGAGGGAGGACCGATTCCCTTGTCGTTCTCCGCCCGCACTATGAACATGTACGAGGCATTGGGCTTGAGAGAGCGGACCCGGTGTTTGGTACCCGAGACGTAGTCGTGGATGTTGTACCAGGTCTGAAGGGATAACATGAAGATATGATCTATCACATTATCTATATCCAGCCTATGGTAATAAACCAGCTGATATAACAAGACTGAAATGCCAACCTGTGCCTCCTCCGGACTGTAGTACTGCAGTATGTACCCGGAGATGGGCGATGCTCCGTTCTTCTCGGGAGCCGTCCACGACAGGTCGAGCGAGTCGTGCGAGATGTTGGAGATGACGGGCTTTCCGGGGATGGAAGGAAACGTAGAAGGGTCCGGCATACGGAAGAATATCGCACGAGTGTTTGTGTGTTCTGAATATTAGTAATGATCATGTATCGGATATCATTAGAACCTTCAACATTGAGCGAGGCGGTCCAGGTGGACTCTCCATCGTTATTCGTCGCTCGGCACGTGTACACACCCGAGTCGTTCTTCCTGAACAGTCTCCATCTCTTCCCTTTCCCCCTTCCCTTCTGTCCCCCTTGTCACTCAACCCCTTCCATTCCTTCACGCAGCCTCGACCACACACTGTGTCTCCTCCCCCATCTGATTGATAGTCTCTCTCCACGAGAACGTCCCCTTCTCTTCCCTGTCCATCCCTCCTCTACCATATGCTCTCCCATGCATCTCATCCCAAGTGTTCACTCGTATCCACTGCGACAGTGCAATTACTAAGGGATTAACCCCTGTCGATAATCTGTGAGTAACAAGGCACGAGCACCTGTTTGTGGCTACCGACTGACTCCAACCTCCGCTACCCCCCTCTTCCCCCTTCTCCTCCCGTTCCCCCATCTCCCATTCCCAACCCCTTCCTACTCTTCTCTCGTGCGTGTGAGCGTGTCAATTAAGCACTGCAAGCTGGCGACTCTTCTAGTCCCGTCCTCTCTCTCCCTCCCCTCTTCCCTCACTCATTGCTTTGTCTCCACGGAGGGAGACACAAACAGTCCGGGAGTGATCACAAGAAGAAGCAGCGTAAGAAGGGGAATGGAATGGGATGGATACCTGAGGTCGGCGATGTGGAGACTGCCTCCTTTGTGTTGGCTGACACGGGAGTCTCCCTCGATGTCTACGGGGATGCCATTGAAGAGCCACGAGATGGAGGGGAGACCCGACTCGGGACGACCGACGATTGCCTGGCAGGGAAGGATGGCCGACGAGTCGACCATGATCGTCTGATTCGCGGGGCCATGCTCGATGATGGGAGGTGCACGGAGGTCGAGGGCTGCAATGAGCTATGTTTTGGGGGAAGAGTTGATCTATCGCTCTCTCTCTCTCTCTCATCTCTCTCGGCTCTGTTTATCTCTCGTTACACGGCTCGCAGTTGGTCCCGTTGTAGCTGCAGAGGGAAAGGGCTGAGGTGAGGCTGAGGAAGGAGCCGAATACCATTGGAGGAGGGACTACCTCACATGGAGGACACCTGGAGGGGAATGAGAGGTGTATAGGGGAGAAGGGGGTGAACGGAGAAGAGTTATGATACGAGAGGGAAGGGAGCGATCGGGTGAGTAAGGAAGGGGAGAATGGAAGGAGGAAAGAGGAAGACTAACGAGCGAATGAGTATGCCAATTGGAGGCACTGCTAGGAGGAGGGGGTGACGAGGAATGAAAGAGAAAGGCTGAGAGGGAGAGGAGAGAGAGAAGAGAGAGAGAGGTAAGCTGACACCTCCGTGATAGATGAATGCGCGAGAAAGAATGGAGGAGCGGTGTGGACAAAGGTAGACCGTCTGCAAGCTGTTGCCCATCGGGCTCGTCCTCTCTTCATTCTCTCTCCCTCTTATTCTCTCTGATTTCGTGAAAGTCGAGACGAGCCACTCGACCCTCCCACTAATTTGATGATTATTACGCGCCCTTGTCCTTGTCCTTCCACTCCTCCTGTCCAACTTATTTAGGCAAATTTCTGCTTGACGAGGCTCATTTCGCGGGGGGAAGAGAGAGAAGGGAATGGAATGGGGGAAAGTAGAGGGAAGAAGGGAAGGAGATATGGAAGGGGACACGGAGAAGAGGACGGAAGAGATCGGGGCCAGATGCCATCGAAGACAAATGAAGAGAATTCGGGGGGGGGTGGAGGGAAAAGACTGGACAGGGGAATGGAATGGGATGGGAGCAGTTAGTAGGTAGATCGAGAGGAGCAGGGGAACACGTATAGTGTACGAGTAAGCGAGGGGAGAAGGGGCGAGGGAAAGGAGTGAAGACTACTCAGGTTGACAAGACTTCAGCAGGGATTACATCTGTGCAACCTGTGAGAGACTCGACTCGGATGACAGAGAGGGAAGGGAGAAGGGGAGACTTCACTCTCTATACTCAACGGGAAGGTTCGGGGACATTGTTGTGGAGGTAGAGAAGGGCAGTCTGTTGAGAGAGACTGGCCATATATCAGAGGGACAGGCACTACTGATATGAATGGAGGGGGAGAGGACAGGGAAGGTCCTTTACTACCTACACGCGCGACGAAAGGAGAATAGGAGATGGAAGGGAAGAGGAGACAATACGGAATGAAGAAGGGGATGGGGGAGCGGTCGAAGAAGAGGATCAATTATTAAGGGAGATGCGTCTCCTGACTCAATTGGGATGACAGTGGACACAAAGAGAGAGAAGGGAGAGGGAGTGGCAGAAGGGAGGGCGGAGGGAGACACTGAGAGACCGCCGTTCGAGAGATTCCCACAATCGGTTATCCTCTCGAGCCATTCTCGAGTGCACGAGACAGTTCCTAGTGCGGAGATAGGGATAGTTGATGGGGGGAGGGGGAGGGTAGACAGGGGTGTAGGGGGATTGGAGGAGACGAGCCATGGAGGGAAGAAGACGAGGCAAACTTGTACACTCATCACTCTCGGTCAACACGGATTAGCTGCGCAAGCGAGACTCTTCCGAGGGTCGGGGACCATACTCTCTCTCCCTCCCTTTTACCTCCATCCCTCCACCCCTTTAACCTCTCCCTCTCCCTCCCCTCTTCATTCTCTCTCATCGTTGGCACGGTGATGCGCCTAGGCGGGAATGCAATAGGCCTCAGGGGCAGTTATGAGATGAGTAGGGAACGAAATGGGGATAAAGGGGACGAGGGAAGGGGACACCCGCAATGAGAGAAGAGAAGTGAGACTGTGACAAGGACAGGCAAGGTGAGAATGGACTCCGACAGGGACATTATGAGAAGAGAAGGGGGAGACTTGCAATTACTGTCGAGAGGGAGGGGAGGGGAGGGTGCAAGACGATCCGAAGTATTGAGGGGATGGCGAGTTGAGGGGCGAGGAGGAATGAAGAAGAGGGAGATGCATTTGGAAGGAATGAGAGGAGAAGGGGAGGAGGACAGACAGATGGCTCCTGTTCCACACTCGGACACTCGCTTTTTGCACGGCATCATACGATTTGGAGAATGAGAGATGGGTTTGGAGGGAAGGCAATGAGAGGGAAAAGGAGAGTGGAGAGATAGAGGTGAGGGGACGATATGACCTATCGACCAGGAACTGAGAGAGATACACGACGGTTATCACAATGTGTTTGCACTGTAGGAGGTGCGAGGAGGGCACGGAATGGGGAGAGACATGGAAGGCAGAAGGGACTAGAAAGGATTGGGGGAGGAGGGAGAGGTTGAGGGGAGATCCGTGAGAGAATGAAGAGGCGACGGCAACTTCCGTTGTGACGAGAGATGAAGGAGACCGAGAGGGGAAGGCCAGCCATTATGATAGAGACGAGAAGAGGGAATGGAAGGGAGAGGTGTTCGTTTGGATAAGAGGTCGAGGATACACGTGCGAGACGATGAATTATGACTACTCCGAGATTGGCCTTTCTGTAGATAGGAGAGGGGGAGGGAAGGGGAGATCGAAGGACGAATAGTGGTAAATGAGAGAGTATCGTATGAATGACCCTAACTCTCGACGCCGCCAAAGGGGGAATCTTTAGAGGGAGAGAATGAAGAGAAGAGGCGAGGCGGAGGAGGAGAAGAGAAGAGACAAAGTCCCACCTAAGCCCCCCTCTTCGAATACGTCGTTTACGGTCGAAAGAACAGTGCATAAAGGAATGCGTACAGGTGCAAAGGGAGGAGATTGGAAGGGTGGGGGGAATAGATAGTAGTAGTAAGGGAGTGAAGACGATGTGGAAGGGGGGACTGTTATGGTCGAACGACGCTAATTTCAATTACGGACAGCCGGTCCCGAAAAGGGAAAGAAGAAAGAGGGGAAAGGGAGGAGAAGATCCGATGACACGAGACGATAGTGCCATGGACACGGTGAATAGAAGAGGGACGATAGGGGGGAAGAAGGCATCTGTTGAGATGAGACAAGATATATGAAGCTATCGAGGGGAGAGATGGACACACTTTACATCATTCTCTGTCTCTCTTTCACCCCCAACTTTCTCTCTCCCTCCCTCTCCCTATCCCTCTCTCCATACCTCCCTCTAAGACTGGACTACACTCAACCCCCGACCGACCATGAAGGCTGCATGAAAAAGAGCTGGGAGGGAGAGAAAGAGAGGAGAGGAGATGTGATGAGAACAACCACTCATCATTAGCACAAATGAACGGGAAGTGAACTATGAGGGAGGGATTGAGGAGTACAAAGGGATAGATAGTACGAGAGTGAAGTGTGAGAAGGAGTTGAGGGAAGAAGTAGAGGGAAGATGGGGAATAGGGGAGGGGAAGGGGGGTCTTGTGCACATATCATGCTGTACAATGGGACGAGTTGACTGAGAGAGGAGCCGAGGAGGAGAAGTATAGGGGAGACATAAAGGGGAACCAAGGAGAGGGGTTGGGAGGGCTGCAAGGTCAGGGGAAAAGGGGGGAATAAAGTGAGGGGGAATAAGGGAGGGGAATAGTGCTACTGACAGACTGCAATACGGCTGCTTCAAGCTCATTTACATATTGCGCAAGGGGAACATGAGGAGGTGACGGAAGGAAAGGATACGAGGGCTAATTGGAGAGGGAGGGATGGGAGGATGCCTGTGGAGGGATTGAGGGGGAGGGGGGAGAAGCTGTGAAACGAGCACAACTCTTCTCTCGCACTCACTCGCTACTCTCTCTCTCTCCCCTCCCCCTGCCCTATGTAAACAGTATTAGGAACATCGTCTTCTGACCCGCAGATCAGCAGGGAAGCGGCCGCTGGTAGTATCTAAACACAGAAGCGAGAAGAGACCATAAGATGCACCTGACCTGTCTCTGCCTCTACAAATCTCTCTCTGTAACCATCTCTCTCCCTCTTACCTCCCTCCCTCTCTCAAACCAACCCCCTTCCTGTTAGCCTTCAGACCGCTCACTACACGTCGTTTTCTCATTTCCGTCACTGAAGACAAACGCGAAATGATCAGCAGAAGGCACGCAAAACGACCGGAAATGGACTTTTGATGGAGAAAAGGAGAAGGGAAGAGTCGTTCGGAGGGAAGAGGAGAGGGGAGGAGGCGAAGGGCTCGGCCTTCTTGCTTCAGCCATCACTCACTCCAAGGAATTGTACATGAGGAGGAGAGGAGGGATTACAAGAGACGAAGAAGAGGAAGAGATGGAGATGGAAGGGAGGCGAAGGGGGCGACACGGTGTAGTGACTACGACCGACCTTCACAACAAACAACCCTTTGTACTCCGAGT
The DNA here is from genome assembly GCA_900490955.1 of Micoletzkya japonica. Taxonomy (NCBI): domain Eukaryota; kingdom Metazoa; phylum Nematoda; class Chromadorea; order Rhabditida; family Diplogasteridae; genus Micoletzkya; species Micoletzkya japonica. Next base: position 276,430 of record LS882268.1, on the reverse strand, counting down.
AAGGGGGGGGGGGCAAAACGCTTAATCCTGCTTTATAGTGTGAAGATGGGGGATTCCCTCTTCCACTCCTCTCCCAGCTTTACTCGACTCTTGAAGGGACAACGACGTGCATGCACAAGATGCAAATGGTTGAGAGATGCAAGATAAGCGATCGTCTCTCTCTATGGAGATGTCACAATGAAGAGCTGTCAAACGCCGCGAACAATCTAGTTCCCATTGTGGTGCATGCCCCATTGCGCGTCTTTAGGTGGACGGGGTGAAATGGGGAGAAGTTGTGACGGGGACTCGACCGATAGGGAGACGAGCCGTGTAACGAGATGACAAACCTTGTCTATCTGTCTGTCTCTCACTCCTATATCTCAGAGTCGATCTACTCACTCTTGCCACTGATCGAAAGGGCGGCATGGACGAGGGAAGAACCAGCAGAGTTGATGGCCGCGCACACGTAGACTCCCTCGTCGTGGGGACGGACCGACGAGATGGAGAGCTCGCCGGCATTCGAGACTGCGATACGGCCATCCGAGGAGATGTGACCCGGGAAGAAGAGTTGCTGAAAGGATTACTTCTAAGAATGAATTCAGAATGAGTTCATGAACAATTCTGATGAAAATATCATTAAACTTCATCAAACAAATCATAAGAATATTTTGAGAGTGAAACGCTTTCTTGAAGTAAATATGATTTCTGAAAAGCGCATACCAGTGAAAATTGCAAATTAGAACAAAAATTTTAGTTTCTGAATTAGCCATGCGACTTTCGAAATGATTTACTATAGAGTGTTCTTCTTTTCACACCATCTTTTTTCCTTTCATACTTGTTCCCCCTCCTTGCTCCAATAAATCGCGGGCGTCGGTTGTCCATTAGCTGCGCACTCGAATGTCGCCCTTCCCCCTTGGTCTACCGTCACGTCTTGTGGGCGACTCATGAAGACGGGGGGTGCCTGCGATTCAATGATTATGACTCATTTTATGGCTTTACTCTGAAAACACGCGTTTAGAAGAATTCCATGACGGTTTGTTTGCCCAAGAAATCGTCCGTTTTCGCTCCAAGTACGTTCTGCTGGTGATTTTCGCGTCCCTAACAAAATTGGTGAGGCAGAATGTCCAAGGCGTTAATTATGTTTTCACCTGGACTTTGAGTTTGGCCGAAGTCTCGATGGATCCAGCTGGATTTCGTGCATGACAAATGTACGTGCCCTCATCGCTCACTTGCACTCTGCAATGCATTCATTACCATACGCAGATTCCTGCACGAGACCATCCAGAAATGAATTCATTTCCTTCATGAAGCGTTGAAATATTCATTAAGGGCACAAGAGAAAAAAGTACAATCTAATAAATATCTTGATCATTTCACGGCAATGTAATAATTAACTCTCCGGTTCGTCGCCTATGTATGCTCAAATTTCGCTACCCGAGAAGGGACGATGTAATTACGCCATAGTGTTGCTATTTTGAGGAAAGGAAGACATAGCAACCAAGTTTCCTTATCTTATAATTTTTAATTTAGCAAAGGATTTTTCCATGTACTCGTCATGCTATTTACCTTTCAATTCGCAATCCGCGATTATCCTTGGCGATGTATGCACGTTGTGCGGGCATTTGTGCATTGAGCTTTTTCCAGCTGAAATTCCGAGAGTCTGGATTGGATGCGTGTATGTGTGTATGTGCAAACTAACCTAATTTGAGGCTGCGGTTCTCCCGAAACACTGCAGTCGAAGAGGACGGACGAGCCAGCGTCTACTGTCATATCCTTCGGCTCAGTCTGAAAGGGGACTTCAAACATTTTACTTGGGATGATTATTCCACAAAAAACGAAGGTATGAACTGAAATTGTTTTATTTAATCAAATACACAAGACATACAAGAATTTAAATTGCACTTTTTAAATGCTTTATTGTCGTAATTTGTTTAAATATTTTCACTTTCGTGGATGTTATTTTCTATTTTAACTTCTGGAAAAAGTAATCGGCTAAATGCATAAACTAAGCGAATGGTCCGTAATAATTGGAACAGAATTTTTTTAATTTATTCAGATTAACTTACAATAAATACAGGCTTCTCATAAACGGAGAGTCGCGCAGGCGGTGAAACCTTCTCTCCGACCATATTCGTCGCCACGCATACGTACGATCCACTATCCGAGTTTTGCACCTGAAAATACAAAATAGGAACTATAACATTTTCCTATTCTTTTTACTCGAAGTAAGTGAAAGCAAAGTGAAGAGTATCCACACGTACAGGTTCTATGATGAGGTTTCCATCAGGATGGAGGGTCATCCTCGAATCGTCTTGTATTCGCAATTCCTTGTCGTCCTTTCTCCATGTCACCACGGGTTCGGGATATCCACGAGGAGGTGAACACTCGAGAGTCGCGCGATCGCCGTTTAAGACCTTAATCAAAGTGTTATGAAAACTATACTTATAATTTTATACTATTTTGCATAAAGACTTTAAGTTCCCATTTGATATATAAGAAAAACTAATTAAATGTGGTGTAAACACAGTTTCTGTGGTGTTCATCTGGCCTGCTTGTTGTGAATCTCGGGCTCTAAAAATACAAAGATTGCACTACAACCAAAAGCATACTGTGCTAACTCAGAAAAGTAGCTACTCGATGTAGAGGAAATTAAAAAGGGACGCTTAGAATTACTTTGACCATCTACAGTATGTCATCCATTGAATAGTCATCTGAAAAATAAATGTGTCTTCGCTACGGGGCTTCTAATGTTACCTTATTTACACCACTTTCTTCTTTAATATAGTACTGTTTTCTTTTACGTTAATTTTTCATTATGTTCAATACTACAACACCCTGTTCCTATCTTCTCCCGACCTGAACATAAAAACTTGACTTGGTTTTCATTACCGTAATCTGTAGACTATGTACAGTATGTTTCACTTCGCTACGGGGCTTCTAATGTTACCTTATTTACACCACTTTCTTCTTTAATATAGTACTGTTTTCTTTTACGTTAATTTTTCATTATGTTCAATACTACAACACTCTGTTCCTATCTTCTCCCCACCTGAACAGTGCGTGGTCGTGTTCGGAAGTCATCCCTCAGCATTGCAATCTTGAGTATTCCCTCCCTCGACTTCGCTTCTCCGAATTCATTTTTCGCAACACAGTGATACGTCCCTGCGTCAGCGTCCTGCAATGAATCATTGCATTAGATTCTCAAATGCTTCTTTTAATTACCAATTTACTTCCTTGACAACCTTACAAAGTCTCATTCTGTCAACAATTGAATGTAGGCTCCCTTCAAAGATGCTTCAAAATGAATCAACGACAATCGTGAAATAGTTTATTTTAGCAATTGCTTTGCATTTTTCCTTAGATATTTTCGAAGTTGTGTATTTTTCCAACAACTCCCCGTGTCAAGCACTTCTCCAAGAAACGCTACCCTTGCGCATGAGTGCTTTTGTACAAGTTAGACAAATAGCTAAAGAACTACGATTTGCTCTTCTACTACAAACCCTAATCGGTTTCAGCTTTAGCGCAAACACGCCTCGGCTGCGCTCTAACTTTTCCATAAAAAGGAGCGAGGTTAGTGCACTCTCCTTTGTCTCCTTTCCATGAAACCATTAGCCCGACATCAGAGACGAAAAGCTGTCGTTTAGTGAAGGCGAGCGCCCGTCATTTACCTTTCCATTCTTTCCGCTGTTGACTCGAAGAAGGAAGAGTGCTCCGGTGTCTATGAGTATTCTGTGAGAGGTCACTTGTTCCTTGTTTGTCGTCACCTGTAATCCAATCTCTCCTTACCCTCTTCCTTTCCTCTCTTATCTAGCCACTCCCTTTTTGTAGATAGCGCCCGTCAAAAGTGTTGCAAGTGAGAGAGAGTACAGCTTAGTCTCGAAGGGCAAGACTACTCGAGAGTCGAGTGTGCACTACTCTCTACTGGCTTGTGGCCGATAGCTTTATAATATTATAGATACTTTAAATACTTCTTACACAGCAAAATAAATAGACAAAAATAGTTCATTATCTTATATCAATTACGCGAAGCAAAGCCATTATGAAAAGGACAAGAGAGACTAGTCAATTTACGTGAAGTTGTCACTAGACTGACCCTGACTCCGTCCTTGTACCAAGTGATCTCCGCATCGGATGGCCGAGCCGCGCAGTTGAGAGTGGCTGGCGATCCCTTCGATACGATGACATCCAGCGGATGCTCGATAATCACCGGAGCCCCTTCGTGTTCTGCAAAAGAGAGAGCATAATCACCCGCCATTACCTCTGTCTCTACATGCTCCCGAAATGCCGCCATTCTCCATAGGCATGAAACGACTGACATAGCGTTGTACTCTATTACAACTTGCATGACTCTCCCCCCTTCATCCCCCACTGAACAATATTCTCTCCGCAGTCCTTTCAATTTGCATCTCTCTCTCGTTTACGGTCATTTCCAAGTCGTAATCAAATTGTCAACGTGAAGAGCGGTCATCGGATAATGGAGCCAGGCTAATCTCCCTTCCCCTTCCTTCCTTGTCCCCTCCCCCTCTTCACTATTACTCATCTCGTTTCAACGGTGGCTCCAAGCCCCCAAATGGACTGCATGAAAGAGTGAGAGTGTGTACTCGAAACACTCAGACCCGCCATGAAATGCACTCCACCCTCTCATTCCCCCTTCTCCCTCCACTCTTCATCCCCTCCTCTCCCACCCTCCCTCTCTTCTCTCCTCTTACTTCCTTTCCAGACCACCCTAGAAGCCGTGTCCACATGTGGTTACAATCCGACTCTATTCAAAGAGACTGAATCTCTCTGTCCTCTCCTCTCCGTTAGAATGAAGAGTTGGAAGAATGGAGGTGCATTCTTTGAAGGCAGCTGTTATGGAATGAGGAAGGGTCGACCTTTGCGAGATAGCCTTCCATTCTTTCTCGTTTCTTTCCCAAGAAGCGAGGTCATGGCTATGGCTGCAAAAAAAGGAGGGGAGAAGGAGGAGAATGGGATGAAGAGCCATTTATCAAACTTCTGCCGTCCCTGCCTTCGCTTAGAGGGCAAGAGTGCCCGTTTCACTCATCGACACTCTCTCCTATATTTTTCTCTGGCCACGCATAAATTAGCACGGTCTTCGCATGAGCTTCCCCTTGAGAATTCGTCGCTGCTTCTCACACGGCGGCCGTGCATAAGAGAGAGAAGAGGGAGTCTCCCCCCTCCCTGGGTAATCCCCTCGTATATAGATAGACTCGCCCTCAATCGGCTGACCGGATGCAACATCTTGCATTATTGATGCTACGGCAATGGAGCGTGCGCCAATGATCGAATGGGGGTTGTCTATGCGTACTCCAGTATGGATGAGGACCGATCGAGGGAGGTGGTACTCTCGGAACGACAGAGAGAGAGAGAGAGAGAGAGAAAGAAGGGAAAGTACAATGTCATCGTCTATAGATGAGTTATGACTGTCCCTTTGTACCCACCCGAGAAGCGTCTCTTAGTCTGTCTCAGTCCCACTCTCCCGCTGTGTCCCTCCAGGTGCTATTCCCCTGTCCTCTCCTTTCCCCCGTCTCCCTCTCCTTTTCCTCCCTCCCCTCTCTCTTCTCTTCGCTTGGACAGATGTCTCGCAAGTCGCATGACCATAACAGAGGCAGGAATAGGAGGAGGAGAAGGGGACGACATACACATGAGAAACTTGAGATGATGCCAACCTGTCTGGTCAGTCAGTCTCCCTAACGAGACTGACCCCTTCCTAGATAGGAGGCAATGAACTACGAGCAATACTAATCCCCACGCCTTCACCTCTCTCTCTCTCAACCCTATTAAGACCCTCCCTAAGACGAGTAAATGAGCGCAGGTCACGATGCTGCTTCGTCTTCCCACGAGGACTTTGCACGGTCTTAGGGGGTAGGGGGGAGGTGTTATTCCCCCTCCCCTTTCCCTCTCCCTATTCTTGACCCCACCCAATCAGTCCGAGTGGCAAACGAGAGAAAGCGGTCGCAGCCGTTGTAATTAGCTCGTATTTGGGCGTGTTGTCTGTGTGTTGTGGGGTGTTCGAGAGGGCACAGAGGGTGTAGAATAGGATAGGGGAGTGAGAGAGACAGACAGACAGACAGACAGACAGACAGACAGACAGACATACAGACCAAAGGGGGGAACGGAGAGGGTGAAGCAGAGCCCCGATTAGCCTGCTGTCCACTACTCGTCGTCGCTTCTCTGGATGAGTAATTGCTAAGAAGGTCTTCTCCTCCCTTCGTAGTCTCCCCTTCCCTTCTCCCTTCTTCCCCTTCCTCTTTCCTTCCAGGCACAATGCATCGTCCATTCATCCCCCCTATCCTACTCATACAATCACACATTTCCCTTTTGCAAGCGACGCCGTTGATAAGAGGGAAGAGGCCAAGGGAGGAAACAGTGGTCCCTTCCACCTTGAGGGATGGCTTGTCTTCCGCCCTCTCCCCCCTCGCCCTCCCTCTTCTCCTCCGTGAAAAATGGCCCTTCTCCACTTCGGATCTAAGCAATTTGTCGTCGAGTCGGGTTGCAGACTCGAAGAGTAAAGGAGGGAAAGGGAATAGAGGAGGTATGGATATGAAAGGGAGTTGATGGAGACAGGCTTCATCCGATGAAGATTCTATGGTTGTAGAACCACGATGAATGGTCTCTCTTCAATCCCCATGCTAACCCTCACTTAGAACGTGTCCTCTAGGTGCCAATCGTGTGTTCCTCTCTCTCTCTCTCTCGTCTTACCTCCCTCTCCCCATCTTAGTCCCCACTCCTTCTTACTCGTCCATTCGCCACTTCTCCCGCGCAGAACACACTCCCGAATCAAGACATTCTCTTCTTCTCCCATCCCCCTCCCTCAAGCCATATGGCTCACGCTACATTCTATCAATCTAGCGGGCCTAGCTCTAATTTCAACACCCCCTTGGATGGATGGACGAGTGGTCAGTGGATACAATATGGAGAGGGACGGGGATGGAATGAGAATGGACGAGGGGGCAGAGAGGGAGGAAGGGATATTGGAGAGGATGATTTCCCTTGTGAGGTTGTGAGTGACAGAGGGAACGTCATGTCGTGATCGAGGAATTCAAGGACGCAGATGGCGCATAATCATATGAAGCGATAATGCTGTGTCGGCAGAGACAAAGGGAGAGACTGAGAGTAGGATGGGAATGACTAACCTGCGAGGGAGAGCAGGGGAAGGAGCGTGAGGATGAGCACTCCTCGATTACGACGAAGCATCGATCAACCTCTCATCGATATGGACAATCTGAAGGGGAATAATTGAATATGAATGGACGACGACTCGCGATGAGGGCATGAGGGTGGAATGAGGGGAGAATAGAGTATGAGCGGGGAAGAATGAAGAGAGAGGAAAACACTAGGAGGACTGCAGGACAACTGCAATTATGGGACGAGAAGTGAGAAGGGGAAAGAGAAGATGAAGAGAAGAGAAGAGGTAAGAGGGAAGAAGAAGGAGGCGAATGAAGGGGGAAGGGAAGAGACAGCACTGATCCCATCTTAGGAGAAGAGACAATCCATGGCGAACGATGAAGAAAGTCGAACGGAGGGAATGAAGGAGCGGAGGGGAGGGAGAGAGGGAAAGGAGTAGATAAGAAGAGAAAGACAAAGTACGAGGATGCGACATTCGGATGCATGATGAGACTATAAAAGAAGGCGTTGATGGGATGGAGACACCGAGGGATCGATGTTTAGGGGGAAGGAATATGAAGGGAAGCGGAGGAGAAGGAGAATGGGAAGAGGAAGATAGGATGAAGGGGACATGAAAGGGAAGGGTGATCGCTATCGACACAAATCGAGACTTGGCGGGAAGGGAGGGGAGTCGGGAATGCGAGGGAAAGATTAGGGAAAGAGGGAGGTGCGAGGGAGAGGGAGGGAAGGGTGCGTGCGTAAAGAGTCAACAGCCACCAAAAATTGAGTCGCTCATACTCGGTCTAATCCGTAGCCATGACACACACACAGAAACACGCTTCGAATGCAAGGGAAAGGAAGCGAAAGAAGGGAGAATAAGAGGGATGAAGATGATGAAGACACTAGGGCAGGTTGAGGGTGTGAGAGCCAGAGGGTGGGGTCGAGGGGGGAGAGGGAGAGGAGGTAGAGGTTGGGGAGGCAGCGTGGTAAGCATTGACCCAATCCGGACCCTCTCTCCCTACTTATGGCGATCGATAGATACGCACTGTGCAAGAGGGCAGGTAACTGTGAGAAGGGGATGAATGGGAAGGGGGGAGGACTGGAAAAGAGAAGAGAAGAGGAGAATGTGAGAGAAGAGAATGGAGATGAAGGACGAGAGGGAGAGAAGTTACGAGGGAATAAGGGGAAGGGATACTCAACTGGATGGAGAGATTAGGAGGGAGTGTGATAAGAGATGGGGCTGGGGAAGACCGATGGGCAAGGTCGAGAAGGGAGAGAGAGAGGGGAGGAGGGAGGTAAAGGGAGGTACAAGGGAGAATGAATGGAGATGAAAGGGAGGGCGGAGAGATGACTGAAAACACTAGGCTGGTCAGGTAGAAAAAGAGAAGAGGGAAGAGACGGGAAGGAAGAGTGTTTGCAATGGAACATGGATAGAGGAGAAGGTAGTGATGAGCAGCTAGCTGAGAGGGAGTGAGGGGGAAGAGAAATAGGGAAAGAGAGTCTTGAAAAGAAAAGGGGAAGGATTAGCCGAGCGACGAGAGATGCTACTATAATTGGGAGAGGAGAGGGGGAGGAGGAAAGCAACCCTGAGGGTAGGGGGAGGGAGAACGTAGAGAAGGGAAGGGGAGAGATAGAGGAGCGAAGGGGGTGGATCATTAATCATTCCTCGGTCAACGTTCTCTGCCTTTGAAACATAAGTTGTCATGAGAGAGAATAGGCCCTTGTTTGAGGGGTCGAGACTAGTATATCTGCGCGGTACCCGGCGACTCACGAAGCGTGCCTTCGGTCGCTCTGCATATGTGGTCAGAGCGAGCTCCCACGGCACGCTTCGTGAACCGCCTAAGCATGTATACAAGTATATTAACACTTTTACCCCGTTATGCTTGGAATTACTAAAGGACATTGTCGTTCATTTCGAAATGTGGAAAGAATCATTAGATTTCTACTACCATAGCCAGCTACCGTCGCACACTATACATGTAAAGAACCTATGAAAAGAGCCTGCAGCTAGTCTTCTGTACTGTTGAACTTTTCAGAACAACGTAAGTACGTATATGAATTTCAAAAAAATGCGAAAAGTATTTACGTGAATTATGTGAAACATATGAAACGTTGTATTTTTCGTATAATTTAAAACCTATAAATCAATAAAACATTTCTTCTAATAACGGACACGGTATTCTTCCATTCCTTCTTTTCAAGCAGTACTCTCACTAAAATCGGTTCTCGTTTTTCGTTTGCTTCAAAATTACTAAATGAGGCGCCTAATTGGTCATATATCACATATTATGGAAAAAAGGTTTCTTCAAGTTCATCCGAAATCAGCCAAAAGACTTTGCCTCGAAAGGGATCCGAACTTCTAGCCCCCTGCTAACCAGACAGCGCCACTATCCACTTTACCTAGCAGAACACAAGGAGAAACACCAAGGAACTCTTCCAGTATTCGGAGGCCGTATAGCGCTACCGCGCGCGTAAGGGGGGTATGTTTCTGGAGGGCAAAAATGCAGATTTTTATACCGTAATTTTTTCTAAACATGATTTCGAAGTTTCTCCTAAAATAGATTTTTAATGTTCTAAATAGCGTTCTGAAAATTTTCTTGAAATCGATATATAGCCCTAAAACAAAATTCGCGGAAGGACACACAGACAGACATACGTGCAGACAGGACTTATCTCATAATAGTAAGTAGTAAACTGGGAAAGGAGAGTGAGAGGTAAGGGGAAGTAAAGGGAGAGTAAAGAGGAAAAAGAACAAGAGTCCTCTCTGTCTCCCCCTCGCTCGATGAAAGATTCAATTTGTGAATGAGCATGTGTGGAAGACAACGGAAGGGAAATGGCCATGGGAGTGAATGGAAGGGAAGACACGGATTACGGTTACTGTGAAGGGCTTACTGTGGGGAGGAAGGGGGTGGCCTTGAGAGCTGAAAGGGGGAGGGAGAGGCTAAAGAGGTAAAGGGGAGGGCGAGGGCACGTCCCCGTTAAGGAAGGCTACTCTTAACTGCTTCACTGCTCCTCCCACTCTCCCCTCCTTCTCCCATTCCACAATTGCGTTATGTGTAGAAGGTGGAGTGGACACACGAAGGACTTGGACTGCTCTACGATTACTCTCCCTTCACTCTTTCTGTTTCTCCCCTCTCCCTTCCTCTACGAACGACGATTTCTAACCTCGTCCTTCGCAATCATCGACTTTCCTTGCAATTCCCCTCTGTCTCCCTTCCCTCCACTGCACTTTCCACTTCCCTTAAAGGTGGTGTAAACAGAACAACATTAGAAACTCCCGCCTCGAAGAGCCTGTACAGCAGCAAAAGATTACGGTAGTGACAGCCAAGCCAAACATTCGATCAAACGCAGTTTTCCGCAAACTATTCTACGGATGGCGTACTGTATCGGGTCTAAATAATTGTTCGCGCCGTTATTTTTTGAACTTCCTGTACATCAAGCAACTTTTCGCTCACGTTTTCTCGGCAATTTGTAAAAGTTTTTAATTTTTGCTATTATTTTGTTTAGAATTAGCACCCTAAAATCACAAAAAGCAGGCCTGATAAATGCCTCAAAAATTCTGTTTACACCACCTTTAAGAGAACTAAACGGCAACCCGACCGTTACTCAATATTATAATGTCGGAGAAAGTTTGTCTATTTCAGGTTGACACAAAGTGCTTAAAGGGCACAGAGAAAGTAGACTTATTACTAAGGGAGCCGACTACTTGTTCCGTCTACTGGGGATTAGACACAACGTGATAAGGCTTCCCTCCCTCTTTCACTGGTTGATAATCGAGGATTGGAATGGACAGGAAATGAAGGGGCGAAACTTGCCAATCTCTAGATTTAATACGGAGAAGTGGCGGATGAACAAATAGCGTTTGTGATAAGAGTTTGAACTAAAGTAGGGAAAGGGAAGGGAAGAAGGAAGAAAAGAAAGAAGAGAAGAGACGGGAGAGAAGAGGACACAGGGACCCCCTGTGAGCGCAAGGCGGCTATTATCAATTGGGAGAGTAATAAGATTGAGACGGATTGAGGGAAGTAGGCTGGAGGGTGGTAGGAGGGGAGATGAGGACTGAGAGGTAGAGAGAGGGGGCAGTGAGAGTAGAGAGCGTTAAGAGAGGGAGGGAGGGAGACTAAGAGGGAGACAAAGGAAGTCCCCTGCAGAGTGAATGGAGTAGTCCTCATACGGAGATGAACGAGTAGATTAATCACTCGGCGATGAGTTGTAGTGACAGTGGCGATTGGAAGAGGAAGGAGAGGAAGAGGGGAAGAGGAAAGGGAAGGGAATCGGGATATGAATGGGGGATATACGGTAATGATGAGAGGGATGGGAGTGAGCGGTGATGCAGTTCGGGAAAATGGTAAAGGGATTGAAAATAAAGGGAATACTTTTGCGTGTCGTGAGTAGAACAACACAAGTAGGAAAGAACAGTAGGAAAAACATGGGGACTTTGGCATGAAATGCCGAAAATCATGAGCTACCGAAATGATGCAAGTGAATGGGATAGTAGGAATATGAAAGGATTGATAGCGGAGGCTATTTCTCTCACTCAAGAGACGACCTCGAGTTCCCATCGAGGAATACTTGAGAACGGAGTAGTAAAGGAGAAGAGGTGGGTGAGATGAAGACGAAGAGGGAAGTTGAATGGGGAATAGATGATGGGAATAGCGAGAGGAGATGGAATTGTGAAATGGACGAGGTACGGATAGGACGGAGGGGGCTTGTGAGATGAGGTGAGGTATATTGAAGGTTGGGGAACAGGACGACTTATGGTCACTGTCCAGAGTGCGTCCAATACTAAGGCCATCTGCTAATGCAAGTTTTTCCTGAGCAATTTCAAGATAACTAATGAAGACAAGTAAGACAATATGCGAAAAGAATGATAAAGAAAAAATATGAAGAACGACAATAATATAAAGATCCGAAATCTGAAACAGTATAAATTGGTCCGTTGATGAGCTACGAAAACACAGGCACACCACGAAAATAGCAAAGCTACAGATTCAGCTACAGAATGCATATATATCACAACTCCCCGGTTCGGCTACAGTATCCTTACAGTACACAGTGCTTCCATGACTATACCGCAATAGATGTTTTTTTAAAGAAATTGCCAGAGATGAAAAACTAAAAGTAAATGAGCTTTATGGTAAATGAGCAAAAAGGTAAACCTGAGGGATGGAAGAGGGTGATAGGGGAAGAGAAACAGTGGAAGCGAGCCTAGCTCACCTCTGTACACATTCTCTCTCCCCTCCCCAACCGCCAAGAATCCTCGGGGCACACTAATTCCCCATTCATTTCCCTTCTCTCTCGCTCTTCCCTTCACTCTTCCTAATGCTTCGCCGGTAAATAAAAAGCCATTCTCCATTCGTAATACGAATGAATCTCTTCTTCTCCGTCTTCGGTCCTCTCACATATTTGAATTGATCCTCGGGGCGAGCGAAGCTCAAGCGTTGATAATTGTGGCTGAGATCATTAGGCGAGCGCCTCTAAGCTATTATTAGTGACCGACGATAGGGGGCAGCTTAATAGAGCCAAGGAGGGAAGTAGATGAAGGGTGCAGGGAGAGAGGAAAGGGAAGGGTGGCGAGGACTGGGAGGACTACTGAAGCGTGATTGGCACGGAAGAACCGAGGAGGGGAACGACTCATGCTTACTACCGGGGAAAGGGAATGGGGGAAGGATCGAGGAACAGGGGGAGGAATGGGATAGGGTGGGTAGAAATCACGTACAAGTCTCAGGAAGAGAAAGGTTTCGTTCTGTGCCATTTTAGGCATATTTTAGCGTTGCGAAGAAAAGAGCGAGTAGACTACCGTATATAAATGGTAAAAGGGGCAATAAGGTATGTAAAGGATGGGGTGTGGGGAGGTTCCCAATACACGACTGCGGTCATCCCATCCATCACAGCCCGTACATAAGAGATGAAAGGAGCATCGACTGACGCTTTTTGTGGGCATTCAATCTGTAGAGAGATGGATGAGGAAGGGGAAGAGGGTACAGGGAGGGGATGATGGAGAGGAAGAAGGGAAGAGGGGAGGGGAAGGGATCGAGGAGGAGGACTATGGACAGACGACCGACGAGGCTTGTCCGTGAGGACCACTTGAGCAAATCGAGTTGCGATCTCTCTCTCCCCTCTCCCTCTCCCCCGATCCCTTTCCCGCTGATTGTGATAGCCCTCAAAAAGAGGCCATCTGCCAACGGCGAGGGAAAACAGTTAAATTGCGTGAGGGTGGCGAACGAGCAAATAGGGCACATGGAGAGTGTTTGAGACGGACGACGAACGTTTGATTCGAAGTGGAGGGGAAGGAGGTAAGGAGAGGGAGAGCGACACTAAAAGAGTCCCTCGTACTCGCGAGACATAAACGACGGCGGAAAACGGCGGGCCGCCCCAATACTGTTTCCTGTTGGGTGGCATGCGAGATTCACATAAAACGACTCGATGAGGAAGGGTCAGAGATGGGGAGAATGAAAGGAGATGGTGACAGAGAGGGAGATTGGAGGGAGGGAGGTAAGAGAGAGGGAGAGAGATTGCTCGGAGGCAGCTACGGATAGTGGATGATGAATACGATGAGTACGGGAATGGGGGTGCCGTTAGTGAATGGGATGAAGAAGGAGAAGGGGACTATGGAAGATGGAAGGGGGGAGGGGGCAGACGTTCTTATTAGATTACACAAGTGTGTCCCTGTGGAGGGGACGCCACGTGGACAGAGTCCACATATGCATCCAACTACTCCCCTTTTTGATAGATAGATGCCGACGAGTCGACGAATGAAGAGGGATTGAGAGGCAGATTGAGGAGACGAGAAGAAAGAAGGGAAAAGAGTGGATAAGGCTTTGCACAAACAGTGTAGACTATGCTATGAGAAGAGAGGACGAGGAGGAAAAACAGACGAGAGAATGATGGGAGGGCAATGAGGGGAGAGACTGTGGGGAGGCAGTAATAGGATAGGTGAGGGGGGAGGGAGAGGAAGGGAGGGAACGAGAGTAGGGTAAGGTATCGTTACGGGGGATGATGTATTGCATTGTGACCGGATTAGGCCGAGAAAGCAGCTGCGGGGTTGAGTAAGCAGTGGGGAATAAGAAGGGGAACGGTCGAGAGGGGGGGGGGGAGAGACCGAGGGCCGGATTGCATAGGGGGACACACTTTATGCAACGTTCATTCTACAATGAAAATACGACATTCTTTCGTCACTCTGCATGTTTTGCTCCAACGGGAGTGTACAGCCTTACACGACCGTAAGTAGTTATTCCGAAGAGACGCCGTCTACATAAATAATTTCATCTCGCGTAGTAGTACCGTGTGTATATTATTGGCTTGACTAGTGAGAGGATACGACGAAAGGGGAGAGGGGGGAAAGAGTCATATTCATCCTGTATACAGTGGAATGCTGATATTGAGCCGTGAGAGGGAAGGGGGATCCTTGTTCAGTCTAAGGCAGAATGCTCTCCGAATGCTGATAGCCGCAGTTGTTGAATCCTTCGTCCTTGTCTGACGAAGACTGAACATGGAATATACTTCGCAATCTCCGTAATACACTAGTAATTGTTGACAAGTCTGTCTGTTTGTCTGTTCCTGCGTCTGTCTGTATTACATCAACCACTCACCGCTATCGAGTACATAGATTGAATCGGCGACGTTTCGTCGTCGAAGAGGATCGTCCGATAGAAGAACCTACAGAGGGAAAAGGGAGAGTGCGGACTCCACTTTCATTAGGGGGCCTATCTCATTGTGGATAGGAAGGGAAGAAGAAGAGGATGAGGACAATGGAGAGTATGCATGACTAGAGGGAATGGAGAGACACCTGAAGAGAAGACGACACGAAGCGATTGCGAAGAGGAGAAAGAGAAGGGCGATGATCATGGCATTGATGTCGTCGTGCGACGACAACGACGTCATTCTGAATGAATACACTCATCGAGGAGGAGGGGGAGGGGAGAAGCACGAGGTGTCAGCAGGCAACGAGAGATGTAGCTAGAGATCAAGACAATTACCGCCACTTTTTGCGAGATATGAGAAGTGGAATGAACGAGATGGTACGAGGTGGCGGGTTAGTTAAACGATTTGAGGTTGACATAAGGAAATCATGCAATCTACGCGACCACGAACTATCGTAAAGCACAGCATGCCAGATTGAAAGAGGAGGAAAATGAGAGCGGGATATGGGCAGTGGAGAATGGGGAGATAACCTGTGAGCTGTTGTGGTTGTAAGAGAGATGAGAGATGAATGAGTCGTGTGGAAGGATCGAAGAGGACGACTGAAATTGAGGGAACGAACTGAATGAGACGAATGAAATACACGGGGAGATGGATGAGAGGAGAGGAAGAGGACAGCGAATGTTGAAGGGAATAAGGGGGAGGAGAGGGGAGGAGAGGGAGACAATTGGCACACTTCGAGTAGTAGACGGGTAAGGTAATATGGAATGAAGGGGAGGAAGAGGAATGGATGGAGGGGATTGAAGCGATGTGTTTGCACTTCGTGGCTCTGCCTGCAATCCCAGGTGAAACTCTTCGACACTCTCTCCCTTACTCTCTCCTTCACTCAGCTTCTTTCCCTCCCTCCGCCCCCTCCAGAAAGAAGCTGAAGAAGGAGAGAAAAGACGCAGTGAATGAGTAACCGAGCGGAGAACACACACTCTCTCCCTCGGTCCCTATAACCAGCCACATTAGAGTCCTCCCCGCACACGTGGAAGAGACCCGAGATGAATGAGAGTGTATACAGATCGCGTCCATATGACAATCGTTGCTTCTTCGTCTCCATCAATCTCCTTCCTCCCAATTGGCTCCTCTCTTTCCTCTTCTCCTCCCGCAACTCTTCCCTTCTTCTTCCCCTCGGTGTCCGGTCCCTCTCATGGTCTCTCTTCTATGTCATCTTCCCCTCCTCCCTCAATAAGACCTCTCCCCTCTCCTCTCACCTTTCTCCTCTTCTCTTCATCCCTCCATCTGTCACTACACCAATCGGAGCTTCACATACTCTTTCTGTTTTCTCTCTCTATCTATCCAGTCGCCCTTTGCATTTCCTTTAGTGGGCTAGTCATTAGAACTTCAGGAATGTCCCCTCGTGATTGACTAGTAAGACTGTGTCCTGTTTCATTCGCTTCTTCCTCTCTTCTTCTTCTTTATTCTCCGTACTTGCTATTCGATCTCCTCCCGTCACACGCATTCTTCTATCCTGTGTAGATCCCGACTATCGTCCCTCCCTTCTCCCCTCTCTTCTCTCCGATCTTCCGATTCCCCTCTCGGAATGATTCTGCAATGAGCGCAGCTACGAATGATCTGCTGTCGAAAAGAGTAAGCTTAGCTCCTAATACCATCGATTTCATCCCTTCAGAACTTCTTCGAACTCCTCTCCGGATCAATTAAGGTTTGCCCGTTGCTCAATATTTAGTTGGTAGAGGGTAGTGGTGCGTCATACAACTACTAAATGCCAACTCGCGGTCGTCATATTGCATTCCAAGCGGATCATTCACGAGGAATTGGGAGAGACAGAGTGGGGGAGAGAGATAGATACGGGGGAAGAAAGGAATGGGACTACAGGATGGAATGGAGTCGGCCGTTATGGTGAGGAGAAAGCAGTATACGACGAGAGCGG
>LS882268.1:151139-258811 GCA_900490955.1 Micoletzkya japonica | reverse complement strand
GGGTAGGGGTGATGGAATCGGGGGTAAGGAGAGTAGGGGAATCAGGGGGGACTGTAGGGTAGTCTGCTAGGCAGGACACGTGCAGTTAGTTTAGCCTCTCAAGTGGCACGAATAGAATGCCGCCAATGCCTCTGCCAAGTGCCTCTCAGTGGGAGGTGCACCGGGCTGAGAACCTCGAAAACCATCGCTAACGATGATTTGCAGCAAACTATAGAGCAAACATCGTAAAAAGGAAATTGGATAAATATGTTGTGAAATAACTGTATAAACTTTTCAGTCCGCACCCTCCGCCAAAGCCCAAGCGGACATTCGCTCACGACGTGTACATGGCAGAACAGAATGAGATGGGCAAGTATTTATGGATCCTGAATAAATCGTTCCGCTTTATCGCCTAATAGAAGATTGCAGAAGCACGTCGTAGAGCCTCGATCGCCGTGCATCCTCGTTCCTTCAATGTAAGTGTGACTGACTCACGCTCATATTCCCCCACTACGTCCCTACCCCCATCCCCTGCCTGTTCTCAAATCTGCATAATCGAAATGAAGAATGAGTCGGCCGACTGCCGCTTCGTACTCATTCCCACTCATGCATTCCCGTCATTCGCCTGTTTCCTCTGTTTCCTCTTCCCTCTTCTTTTCGCTTTCCCCTTCTGCCAAACAACGTTCGGTGAGTCTTTGTACGAACACAAAGAGTAGCAAAAACGGAAGGAACGCTCCCTTTCGCAATAAGAGCAGCTTGTTCCTAGAACAATCCCTCGAGGGAAGTGTCTAAAAAGTCTCTAGTTTTTGCGTCCTTTAACCGTGACCAAGTGAGAGGGTTATCTTTATCGAAAGTTGTGACGGGGAGTTAAAGCTTGAACTGTATTGCCCTGTAGTCGATTACTGCTTGGCAGCCATCATCCGTCGCTTCTTCTTCAGTAGTTCAATATAATAAGCAGAAGAGGGAACGGAAGCGAGGACTTGCGCCGGTCTCTCTATTACCATCGTTGCCGGTCTCTCCACAACAATCGTCTTCGGTCGATACACCCTTCAAATAGCCCCTTCTCTCTTCCCCTTCTCTATTCTCCATTGGTACGCTTAACGCTTACCTTCTCACTGGAACGTACTCAATCCTCTCGACCTTGGGCAGTTGGATGGTGGCTGGCTGAATGGAGACTACGGGCCGAATGACACCCGAGAAGTAGGGATCGGCAGCGGGCGACCAGCGACCGTCGCCCGTGTAGCGGTAGACTATCGTCGGCTCGAGTTTACGAGCCAGACCAGAGATCGGAGCCACTTCGAAGAATTGCCGTTTAGAACGGAGACTGAAGAGGAGAGGGGATAGGGGAGCAAAGGGGAAAGCGACACTTACTCTGCACATTGAGAGTATCCGACAACCGAGAGTAAGAGGAGGACAGCCCGCATGGAAATATGGAAAGGAAGAGGGAGGCTGCTGGTGCGAGGTTTGCCACTCGTGTCTTATATAGAGTGTCTTGACAAGTACTCGAGAATGTCTTCTTCCTCCCCTCACAGTTCCTTCTATGCCAATCGTCCACTCCAAATATCAGTCGAAGTCTTGCATGACCTCGCTTCTTTTGTGCACTTTCTCCCTCTCGCTCATTTCAGTCGAGAACGATCACGTATCGTTTTTGGCCGATTCTCATCGGGAGTGGAAAGCGGAGTGTTGGGAACGGGAAACATAGGGGAGATATGGGAACGGGAAGGATAGCGTGAAATTGGCTTCCGTTCCGCGTTATCAGGAAAAACAGTATCGAGTATCGTTAAAGTGGAAAATTCGACAAAGGCTAATTGATGGTTGAAGAAGCATACAGTTTTCCTTGCGACACTTGTATCTGTCGAGTAGAGACGCTTTCAGTTGTGTGGTTCATTTTGTCCGCGTGTTCATGCTAAGCAAGAGACGATTCGAGAACTTGATCATAAAACTCCGATAGAAGATGGTGAGTAGTTCACGGCCATAGCTCACTCTTACATCACTCACTCTTCGAGGAATGATACGCGAACTTGGGGGATTGACAATTGCTGGTTTCCGATCTAACTCTCCCATTCTTTTTCTCCCCCGTCGGTCTCACTCGCACCCCGAAACGGGTGCTTGTGCAGTGTCAGCACAGGAATAAGGACAGAGGCCCGTCATTAATTTATTCATATCATATTAGGGGGGAGAGGCAGAGTACGGTTTACTTCTTGCCGGGGAAGGTCTGAGTGGTTACGGTTCGGATGATTTCGCGTTCTCCGAATCCGGGGTTGAAGCCGTTGTTGAATCCTCCTCCTCCTCCGTGGTGGTGGTGGTGGTGGCCGTATCCGCCCCCTGGTCCTCCTCCAATCGTCTCCGTCACAATCGTTCGGCTCACGCTCGGACCGAAGCCGAATTGGGCACTGCAAATACCACCTTCACATTTCTGGAGAAAACCCTACATTAACAAATTGAGTTAATATAGCTAGTCTGATAAATCTTTCGAACCCCATGCCTCAGTCTCAGAGCTACGGTAATCTGCAGAAGATCTGCACGTGGTATACGGTATTCTACCGTACCCCGTGTCGCTCACTTGACGGCGAAGAGAACGGCGAAAGCGCAGAGGAGAGCGAGAAGAACGTGCATTCTGCCTGTCTTCCGCCTCTCCCGTCGCCTCCTTTATATGGCGTCTCATTAACCGCTCCCCACTTTCACTCTCACCCTTCCCCCTCTCCGATACTTCCTTCTCTATAACCAAGTTGCATTCGATAACGTCGAAAGGAGTAGCTCAGCGAATTGCGAACATTGGTTGTGACCGTGAAAGAGGAAGGAAGGAGCGAGTACGAGCACATGAGGTGTCCCTATTCAGGTTGACTCTTCCTCGTCCTCAAAGGGCCCCTCCACTCACCGCGGTCTCCCTACAGAGACACTAATCAAGAGGGTCAGTCGATAGCTTCTGTTTGATGAGCTGCACGGCAAACGTTGCGAAGTTCTTGTTGGTGACATTGATTCCGCTTTATGATGCAAATCGAGAGTTATGAAGAGGAAGACGGTTCAGTTCGAGGCACTCTCATCGGATCTAATCCCTTCACCACGAACTATCAGACAACCTGAAATACCCTTCAACCTCGGAGGACCGCGACTTGCTACCAGGTTAATTGTTGTTTGTATTGTTGTTCTTTCAATATTCTATTGTTGCTCTTTCAATATTCAAGTTTAATTATTTTTCTATTTTTTATAATAAAACTTATTTTAAATAAATTTTTTAAATTACAGTCGACCTGCGCTTGAAGCTCACCAGGGGCCACGACGCCGCGAAGATGTGAAATATGCTTCAAGTGATCACGTCTATGACGCGCCTATCGCACCCCTCAATGCAAACAACGGCAAGGTTAGTCCCACTTTACTTGTCAGAGTCAGACGAAGCCCTATCAGTCCCTATCCATTCCTTGTTCATCGGACCTCCCTCCCCTCGACAAACCCCGTCTCCATTATGCCTCCTCCGATGTTCTCGATGCCAACGTCGTTCCCTTCAACTTTCGCCTTCACCGAAAGCCCGCCATGAGGTTGCATATTCGTTGACTATATAGGGAGAGAGAGGGGGGAGGATCGATTCTCCTCCCTTCCTTTCTCCTCTTCTGTGATCAATACAGACTAAAGGGGGGAAGGTGCATGTTCCTGAGTCATTTTCTCCCTGGAACGATTGCCTTCCATGGCTTCATTTCTTTCAATCATCCGCCTCTTCACCTGTACGTAGTGCATTACACGCCATCCCTTCCATTCACTATCTCATCTCGTATAAAAGAGTGCTTCCATCGGAAATGCCGCATTCCCTTAGCCCTACTGCAAACGTAAAGAACACAAAGGATTCTTTGCGTGCCCTAACCTTGGATTCGCTTGGTCAAACATTCGATCCTTTTGTATGGGGAGGAGTCGTTCGGCCTCTCCCTCCCTCTCCCTCTCTTTTCTCTCTTTTACTGTGGGAACAGTCGTTTGCAGGGAAAAGGAAGGCCATCTTTACTGTACGTCGACGTCTTCTGATCAGGTGAGGGTGGAAGGTAAAGAGCGTGGAGAGGGGTTAGGGGAGGGAACAGTGTTTGAGGAGGAGGGTGTGAGAAGTAGTGAGGCATTGCACTGTAGATCAGCGACTGCGAGGACCAAAAGCGTTTCATCAAGAGAGCGATACTCGTGCGACGGAAAACTCTGGAGCTACAACGAAAGCAGGTTGAGCCAGCTTTCTTATTCTAGCCGTTGCCTCTTCTTCTCATAATATTCTTCAGAATGAGTCTCTTAATTCACGTAAGGCGATTCTCTTCGACTCTGTCATGATAATTGGCATCAAGAAAAGGTATGTACAATTTTTGTTTCACCATCATATGAGTCACCTGAATACCTGAGTTGTCGGTATATTCATTGATTCAACTTTTTTGCAGTTTACACGACGGAGTACCCGAACAGACAGCCGTCGTCGACTTCAAGTTTCCCTCCTCCGGTCTAGGTTGGCCTACCAACGTCCTTATGAATAGCGTGACACATCATCTTTCGTACAGTGAATCACTCGCAGTTATGACCCGAGCATTGTTTGACTAGTCGTAGGATGGGAGATCTATATCGTTCTGTCACAGAGAATGGCCGCGTCATTCCGCCCGAACTGCTGTATCCCGACTTCAAGTACCAACTCACGGCTCAAAAAAGCAGAACTGCCGATGAGCAAACATTCATTATTGCACTGACAAACGACGAGGCGGCGAGGTGAATAAACTAAGTGCAAAAGAGTAATAGTGTATAGAGGACGGCCTTGTAATCAAACAACTACTTCTTTTGCAGAACATATGCATACTGTCTCAAAGTTTTCCCGGAAGAAGGAGAAGACAAAGACAAAGGTGAGCATTGCATTCTTTTTTGCTTACCGAGAACTTGCTTAGCTGTTTCCTCAAATGTTTATTGGATATACCACTACCATATGACCGCTTCATTTCCATATATACATCCTCTTGTATCATGTTCTGTAGATTGACATATTTTCAGATCTTTTCCCACGCGTCATTGCTTTTATCACTCCGACACGTTCTCCCGCCTTCTACTTTGAACTTGCAAGAAAGGCAGCTCCACTTATCAGTAACATCCCGAAGCTCATGCAGATCCTCCGAGCTGTAATGTACCAGGAATGTCCCAGGAAAGGTAAATTATACTAAATACATGGAAGAGTTAAATAAGTTGTTTTAGGATCGGCGTTGATAGTTCTCGAGAAGGACTTGAGAGGTGAATCGAAGAGAACTGAAATCCGCTGTTGTGGAGTGGAATCGGCATCGGAAAGGGTAAGTGTCCTCTTCTCTACTTTTCACCCCGTTCGACCACGTGTAATTGTCGTTGTCAGGGCACGAAAGAATTGGTAACACTGTTGACTCCCGAGTGGACTATCTGCATAATCGCTGCTCTTCTGGCCGACCAACGAATTCTCATAACCGGAAGAGATGTGAGTTAAGCGAGGGGATAGTTAAATTTAACTTAATTTATCTACGCGGTACGCGTAATAGGGTTTGGTGTTGAAGGATATAGGTGACTAGCCCGGAGATTAAGAATGAACTAGCGCATAAGCATAGCTATGTGTGTACGAGTCGAATATCAGGTACCGATGGTAACGCATGTTGTGCAAATGTTCGACACCCTTCTGCATCCCTTCCAATGGCCGCATACCTTCATCCCGTGCGTTCCCGATAACCTTCTCGACCTTTGCCACAATCCCACTCCATACCTCATGGGAATCTTACGGTACATCGTTTCATTCACTCCTAAGGAATGCATAAACTTCAAGGCACAACCTTGACGCGATTCGTGCATTGATTGTGGATGATTCTCTGAACGCGGACACGAGAGATATACACATGCAGGTGGATCATATGGAGGTCGTCTCCCCCATAAACATTCCCTTTGTAGAGTGACTTTGCATTCTTCGACCTGTCAACAGGAATGGTTAATCCGATTCCACTCTACTATAAAAATGGTAAAAAAAACTAAACTTACCACTAAAATGAAATTTCGTTATCAAAGCAAACCGTATGCCAAAAAATGCTTGGCACAGCAAAAAATAAAATCTATATGTTTATTTCAGGAATGGACGTCACACACTGGCGTATCGAGTGTATGGTTGCCTATTGCAAAACACTGGGAATGCCAAAAAGAGTGTCTATGAGTCTACTGAAGGAGATGAAAAGGGCGCTTGACAGTGATATTCCTTCATTCCTCGAACCCTGCAGAAATGTATGTCATTTCTTTCTTGATAACAGTATGCATCTCAATTTGAAAGTCGAAGATATTTAAGGCTGTTCTCACTTGGTATGCGAAACTGTTTGGTCACTACAAAGTGGTCGGTTGTCTCGAGAACTGGGACACGAATGGAAAGCGCGTTCTCGTTACCCATCATCCTTCTGAGCCAATAAGAAGATATCTGGAGATATTAGTTGAGACTCCGATGTTTGATGAGTGGATACACTACAAGGTATATTACTTGCCCGAAACATAGCAAAGTGTATTAATACGCTTTCAAAAAGACTGTAAAGTCACAATTCCTTTCAATGTGAGAGATGGTTAAGAAAAACTGCAAGGAAAAGGGAGAAATATCGGATTCACTTGGACATACTCAACGAATGCTATATCAGCTCGCGTGCAATATGCAACTATTATTTGGCAATACAAGCAACGATATGACAGTTTTGAGATCTAAAAGGGTACATTTCTAAATTTTTATATAGTTTACGTACAAATATATCTTGGAAAATGCTAGCCTTAGAGAAATTAGCTGTTCTGTTTGCTTGAACAATAACTATCTGGAATTCATGTCAAAATTAAGGAAGGAAATTCGTTACCGGATACTCCAAGCGGAAGATCTGAAGAATGGGAAAGGTCAAATGAGATTCTCGATGAAATATTCGAGGACATGCAGAAAAGGAAGAAGACTAAGTTCAAGACTACGGTTACAAAGTTATTCGGTATATCGAAAAAGCTAATGTGATCAACTTGTGTGATGAGCAATACAATCCTATTGATCGGGCAATGTAGTGCCATTGACTTTATAGCGGTTACTTTAGGATGCTGTGTATATCGGGATGCTTTAATTGTACACTTACGCCTCTTTACATTCATATTGTTCTTCTTTTGATCTCTACTTTGAACATTGTTCTATGTTGCAATGCCTTATGCTAATGCTATAAAGATCTCATTGAACTTTTACTGAATGCTTTTACGTCGACTTATACGAAAATATGTAGGGGGAAATTTAAATTTTACTTCCGTTAATGGATATATCGCAAACACAGATAATTTTGCAAGAGTCATGACATATAAACAACAGACAATAAAGTAGGATATATGTCTAAAATGGATGCGGGATATACGTATGTAAATGTCAATTGCGATCATAGATTGTGCCAGAAAGTAATATTGTGCCTTGCGTTAAGCTTGAAGATTCGGATTATCTCGTTGGTATCCTGTAAAGAGCTTATATTTTGAATAATATTTAAGTGCACCGCCTTTTGTAGCGTCGACTTTGTCTGTTCCATAAACAAGGAGAATATAGTTGTCATATTTGCATTCCCAGTGCTTAGTTTGTGCAAATCATCGATCTTAAAGTACTTGCTGCATCGGAGAATCCCATTTTCCATAACTTCTCTAGGTCATTCATGCCATTGTTTCAGAATAGCAGGTACATTGAAAGAGCTATTAAGAATTATGAAAATTCTTACAATTCTCCTAGATATTTTGTCGTATGTAACATCCTTAATGTTATCGCTTCCAGGATCTTCTGCACATCTTTAATTGTTTATTTTTCTAATTTTGTATACCTGCTTTAACGAGAGCGTGAAACTTGTAGATGGCAACTAATGTGTCCAGTATCCAAGATTGAAACTCTTCGTACGTCACAATGCAATCACTATTCAGATCCCATTCAGAAAAGCTGAATAGTCCTGAAATAGGTTTAGATTTATTTAGATTTGGAACATACCTATCTGATAACTCTTTTCCTTCGGTTTGCCGCGTACGCGAGAAAATAAGACTAAAATTAGAAGAGAACGGAGTAGTTGGGGAGCGACGAGCATGAGGAAGAAAAAATGAATCACACTACGACAAGATGACCAATCTCTATGGCGGAGGAAGATTAATTAAACTTCCACAATTGAATAACGAAAGATTTTTATTGCTGAATTGTGCAATCAAAAGTGAGATAGTCAAGGAAGGTGCCAGAACGTTGTGTTTAGATAATTGTTGAACTTGAATATTCCGCTGATCTGGCTTTTGGTCTGAAACCATTCTCTATGAATGTTGATTTTTTCGTCCTACCATGCTATCCAACTTCTTGTGTAGCATCCGAAGTAATCCTCTAATCACAACCTCTTCGCTTGCATTAGTCGCCAATTTATTGTGATTTTTCTTAATTTCTAACTTTCTTATTATCGACGATTCACGAACCACATACGTCGATTTCATTTGCAATATTATCGAACGTCGTTTCGCTGATGGGTAGATCTTTTCTTTTATTTATTCTGATCGTTTCTGTATTATGATCTTGTTTTCATATTCGATGAATAACCTTACCTGCCGAAACCAGTGCATTGAAAACTCGAACGGAATACAACATATCAAGAACGTAGAAAAGAAATTCGTCGTAGGTAACGAAACAATCCTCGTTTAGATCCCATTCTTCGAAAGTTAGAACATCTTAGAAAGATTCATAAATGAGTTCCATGAAATGCTCTAACTTTTTAGATTCGACGGCTCAAGTATTTTATGTGCATGCTTTTCTGAATATGAATATTTGGATGTGAGAGGATAACTTACTACCTTGTGATATTGATATAAGCCCTGTGAAGATTATGAATTTCAGAAGCATAAGAAATAGTCCAGCGCGTAGATGTAGGAACGGAATGGAAATTCAATTTTGGAATGTTAGTCATAGAAACTGCCCGGAAGTCTTAATTAAAGCGTTGTCGTTGAAAACAATTTTATTTCACAAAGAATTCCTTAGACGAAAAGTATACCTGTATTGTATTTTGTGACTTTCATCGCACTCCCTACTCACTCTCCCTCTGACCTCTCGACAACGGGTACTCCATAGTTTGTAGTCACAACGTTCCTCACAAACAAGCAACGCGATAACACATGGTACTAGCCCATTGATCACTGTCTAGCATGGACAACGTTAAGGTTCCGAAGGATATCCAAGACTACCTTAGTGAGGCGTACCAAATATCGCAGCAAGTGAGTTTGCTTTTCATAACTGTTTAATCGTTCTTCTTTCAGTGGAGCCTTCCATCAGGAGAAAACTATGAAAACAGTAAATCTGTCGATATGCAGAAGGTAACTATTACATATATTCAGTCAAGCGATTAAATGCTGCGTACGAACCAATTAACTCAGGTTGCCGTGATTGGTGGAGGGACAATGGGAAGAGGTATCGCTATTGCATTGTGCAGAGGAGGATATGATGTGATTCTCGTCGAAAATGACAAAACGGTAACCATTAGAAACTATTTGCGTTAGACTTGTTTCCATATTCAGGCTCTTGAAAATACAAAGCGAGAACTCGAAATTACATATCGGAGGGAGCAGGAATTGAAGAGGTTATAACAGTTCTGAATTGTTTATTGACTTTTGCTTAAGGTTCAAGGAGAAGGATGTAGCTCGGCTTCGCAGTGCGGCAATGAGCTTTACCACACGACTAGGCGATGTGAAGTCCGCGCAATTCGTAAGTATTCTGAGACAAAACAATTGAAACATTTACAATTATGTCTATTATTATTTTCTACTTAGCTGACAAAACCTGAGCTTTCAGGTTATTGAAGCTGTTTTTGAAGACATGCAGCTGAAAAAGGACCTGTTCAAGAAATTGGATAACATTTGCGATAAGAAATGCATATTCGGAACCAACACTTCGAGTCTGGATATTGATGAAGTTAGCCTTTTGTTCTGTAAGACATTTGTTTATTTATTTCTTCTCAATTTGTATATTGGAGACAGTGAGTGCAGAGAGAAATAATGATTTTTTTAAAATAAATACCTTTAATATCTACTTCATGCTTGTTAGATGGCTTCTCCTCTTCGCGACAAGTCTCGTCTTGTCGGAATTCATTTCTTCAACCCTCCTCATGTAATCAAAGTCGTGGAGATTATCAATGGCAAACACACTTCTGGAACCGCAGTCGCTACCGCGTTTGAATCCTGCAGAGCGATGAAAAAGGTACATACTTAGATGCGTCCATTCCGTAACCTCGCTTGGTATTAGGTTGCTGTTCTTGTCGGTAACGTTCCCGGATTCGTTTTCAACCGACTACTTTTCTGCTATATGGAACAGGCACATCGGCTACTATATGAGCACGGACTCCTTCCTAATCATGTTTGCCATATGTTTCGACTACTCTTATACACCTTGCAGGTTGATGAGATCGTGAAGTCAGCTGGCTTCCTCATGGGCCCAATTACTATGCACGACATGAATGGTACAACGATACTCGCCTTAGTTGTTCTTATCCCAGTTTTCAGGCTTGGATGTCGGGGCGAAGGTGAAGCGAGAGCAAAACTGGCCTCAGAACCCAATCGAGGAGGAACTGCTGCAGTTGAAGCGGTATGGACGCAAGAACGGTAAGTAATGCTAATTACTAGGGACCAAGTGAATTTAGGAAAGGGATTCTATTCGTACGACAAAGATGCGAAGAAGCACAATGATGTGGAAGTAGAAGAGATTATACGGAGACTTTCGTCTAAGGCTAAGATACACAATGTTCTTATGAGTGATCAAGTGAGCGGCAACACCTGCTATATTAGTTTTGAAATTTTTGAGGCCGTTCTGGAATACCTACTCTTTCCAATGGCAAACGAAGGCTACAACCTTGTGGAGAAGAAGATCATCGCACACCAGTCGCTAATTGATATTATGTTGTAAGTTTAGAGAGTTTCGAGGGAGAATAATTGACCGTTTATTATTTAGTATTCTCGGATTTGGATGGCCTCCTGCCACGGGAGGGCCGATGAAATGGGCCGAAAAGAGAACCAATCGGCTTTGCGAACTTCTACGAGAACTTGACGGTACGCGTTTATTCTACAAGCAGGAAACAGGCTTGCAGGTATTGACAAGATGGGCTTCACGTTATCGAAGAAGGTACTAAACCACAACAAGGCTAAGATGTGAAGTAGTGTTTTATGGTCATTAGTAGTAATGAAGAATGACTTTTGTGGATAACGCAGGCATGGAGAAGTAACGGCAAGTGCAGAGTAATGCTGAATGTAATAAAGCCAAAAAGGGAATATATATATAGAAGTTAGCCGGTCTACCTGAAATTAAATGAGGATATAATTAACAAGGTAAGCTATATAAGAGAATGCATACAAGAAACAATTAACTAGATTAGTGCGCGTTTGAACAAAACCACTCTTTTCTCAATAAAAACGGAATCATCCATGATCGTGATGCAGTAGAAAGTGATGAAGAGGATGAAGGAAGAGGCGAGATTCGCAATGTTGGAGATATCGAAGAAATCGAGAAGGACACAATCGCGATTGAGTGCACGAGACATTGCGGGCGTTAACTTGAATACTTATCTTAGCTCTATGAAAGTTCACAATCTTACATTCCAATCCATAATTCGCACGGTGCTGAGAAGGGCGTAACTGATCCAGACGCAGATCATAGCCATTATAGTGAATCCAGACCGTATCCTACTCCATTCCCCGTGGTATCCCTCAAAAGATATTTCTCTGTATAACTAGTACATGTGTTTTCCACGTCTTACATACCTTCATAACAAAGTATGCCAACAAGTACACGATGAAGCACTCTGAAGTGACTGTTCGCATGACTTGACTGAGACTCGTGGGCTTTGCGATGAGTACATATACGAGTATAGATAGGATGAGTGTGATGCCGATCACTCCCCAAGCCAATCGATCCTGAGTTAGAGAATATCGAATGGTTGAATTGATGCCTACCAAGTACGCAGGTTTTCCAATGGAGATCTTTCGAAAGCGGAGTGTTGGTCCTTCTTCCTAGAATTGACTCTTTCTATGGAAAATTAAAAACCGTTTCACCTTAAAATAGGCGATCACTGCGATAACGGGTGATAGAGCGAGACTAATCCACGCGATAGCCAGAATATGGTGATACTCCCATCCAATCATCTGCATCTGATTGCTGACACTTTAAGGTATGGCATCAAACCGATGATACGCCTCCTAAGGTGAAGAGTACTAAGAAGGCATTGTGATAGAATCGGGGTGTAGCCAAGACCGTACGACGGAGATAGAAAAGCTAAAAGAACGCATGAGTAAACTCTTAGGCTGCCGAGTAACCTTGGATAGTCCAGTCGCGTACAAGATAAAGAGGAGAGATGTATCTAAAAGTAATATTGGCTCACTACGAAACTCATATATCTTACATAGGGGAAAAGAATCAGGGTTCGGGCAGATGTCGAAAGCAGCCGAGATGATTCCAATACTGACAAGTCCGGTACTCAACGCGTAGGACAATCCATGGAACGGAGAAACACCATATTCCTGGAATCGAATTATAAAAGACATGTGACTTATCGCGCTTACGTGTCTGATCCGAGGGAAAACTTCATAGTACTCCTTAGCGTGTCTCGATCGATTGTAGATAACGATAATGTAGAGTAGACCGAACACAACGAATCCGATATTAGACAGGATGCCGTTGAAGTTGAAGAAACCATAAGGACGAAGACATCGGTAGTTGAATCTGTGTTTCAATAAGAAGGGTATATTTCACAGAAGAGGGTACCGGCAAACGTCGTCATCTCCTTGCTGTCGAACCGTATCCTTATACATCGCAGCGTACAAAGCCATTGTGAAATTAACGGTAACTCCTGCGATCAAGATCCTGAAATGACCACTTTTCTTCTGTTTCATTTTCCTCTATTCGAAATAACCTAAACTATGTGTTGAATCACAGTCAATCTAGAAACAGTAGTGAATGCAAGCGTCCTACCAGTTGTACGTGTTGAAGAATCGGGCTTCTTGCTCATAGCTTCCCTGAAAAAAATGAACTAGAATTTGTACGCCAAATTTCCTATGGTTATAGTATCAGATAATAACGTACCGCAGCATTTGGGATAAGAGCTTCATTATCATCGGTGGTTGACTGTAGGTCCACATCTTAAATATCTCACATCAGCTTCTGTGTATAAATTGCATCACAAATTAAACAACACAGCTAAAAATGCCAAGAGCTTATTGTAAGCGAATGGAAACTGATGATAGAGAAGGCAAACACTTTTCAATATCAATATACTCTATACGCACAATATGACTCACTGCAGCAGCAAAGTAACCGTTGCGCCTTACTTTTCTGTGCAATTCACTATGTTTCAGGGCCCAAAAAGTCGATGTATACCCCTTTTTATTTTCTAGAAAAATATATATGATGCAGAATGAGCTGAAGATTCATAATTCGTCGTCAAAAGTTTGGATCATGGGCCTTCCTGAGGGTGAAAAATGCAGATTTATGTGAAATTTGACGGTTTTTCAGCGATAATTCGAACAATTCTGAAGCAATTCAACCAATTCTAATTGTTAGCACAACAATTACACTCCGATTATCTTTCCCGTTCGGGACTGCCTTTAAACAAAAGAAAGAGCGATGATTTAGGGATCTTTTGAAGATTTTCTTTTAAGCTTGATATACTAGAGAATCTAGCATCCGTCCTACCGACTGCAGGATACACCATCGGTTCGTCTGGTCGCGTGCGTTCGTTCCTCTGATCCCCGTCATCATCTGCAAACCCTCTTCATCAAGGTCTCTGCAACCATTACCACCTCGAAGAAGAGCCAATGGTTGATGTCCATTCCGTCCAGCATTATCATTCGAAGAATCACGTGTTTCCACTTCGTATGCTCCTCCGTGGAGCCGCATTTCCCGGTTGCCCTTCGCTGAAAAAAATAGAAAATTTGGTCGCTCCCTACGTTTTCTGAGATTGTATGACTAACCGAACTCGCTAATCTCCGAGAGTTTCTTTTTATGGATGACGGACTCGACCACCAACGTGAAGATAACAATGACTCCCAGGATTCCGAAAGTCGCAGCAGTTGCGATGAAAACTTGAACATCTGAAGCACGAGTTTTTTAGCAAAGATATCTGTGAAGCTGATAAATAAATAAAAATAATAACTTAGAGGAACAGCATACCGGCAAGTTGCTCTTTGATGACAATCGTCGCGTTCATTAGCGCCATATGCCGATGAACGCGATTCGCCGACGTCCTGACACTTCCATTGTGGAAGCAGAGATTGTCGTCTCTTCCAACCAGAACGAGGAAAATGCTGAGCCCGTTCTTAGGTTTCTGAAAATAGACAAGCAATATGCATCTTTAAAAACAGAACGTTACGTTGATAATGAATGTTCCGGAAGTCGTGATAGTCTGGCGATTCTTGCTCGTATAAAAGTTCTCTTGAAGATCGTAGATCGGACACTAAGAGAGCAGTCTATTAAGAAGACGATAAATTTAATAAAAAAGTACCTTAGCTTCCTGGATCGTTACAGTCATACAGTGATTGGTCGGGGAGTCGATGTAAGCAACGACAGAGTCCATGTAGACGGGGAATGTAAACTTATAGACGAGGGGCTTCGCGGGAGAGAGATGGGTGAGCATCGGAGAGTACAGCCTATGCAGAATATAATCGCTATAGCAAGATAGAGACGCTCACTTCAGATTGAACTCGTCCTGTCGCAATTTGAAGGCTTTGAGCGTATAGTTTGAGTCATGGGCACTTGCCAGGTCCACTACCTGCAAGAATTGAGTGATAAACGCAGTTGAATACCCTCGCCATCTTCATCTCTACGCCTTCCTCAGCCTCGTATTCCGGGCACAACGTTCGTTCGGAGATCGAATAGGTGTGCTGTGTTCCGTCCGCTTCTCTGTGAACCATCGGCAGCTAAAATTAGCTTCCACTTTAACTGAACAAGCTGGTTTCATACCTGAACGAGTGTCATCGAGTTCGGAAGTCTGAAGCTGGCGAGGAGAGGCCTTGCAAGAGAGGTCTTCTGCGAATTTAGCCAAACTCGTATGATGTCATCCTGAAGAGAAAGCTTAGCTCAATCCTAAAGAGCATTTCTGGATTCTCTCTATTTCCTCACATTTTGAACCTTGTACTCGTAGCGGACCGTGTCGTTGTACGTTGTCATTCCCTTGTAAATGCTACCGAACTTGGCGTCTGGGTGATCAACATGAGTGCACGAAACAGCGAAAAGGAGAAGGGTAGTGAGGAAGATGATCCTCATTATCTGGAATCCAACAGTACTCTGCGAAGTTAGCCGCAAAAAGTAATGATAAAACGAAACTGATATCGCGAAGTCTCGCAATCTTGTGCAATCGCTCTCATTTTTTGCGGGGTGTTTATAGTAGAGATGGTGCACCACACGCAAGTTTGAATGTGGATATGTATTTTTCCCGGTTACGGATGCGCAATTAAACAGAGTAATAAAGAGGTGTAACGTGTTGTATTTCTTTTTTGTGTACACCATAATGGTGATGCAAATATTACAAGGAACGTTCGTAAGCAGCAACTATCAGTTTGGAGATTTAAATCTGCCACATGAACGCAACATAGAAGTGGAAATCTTCACTACATGCTCAACTCAACATTTTTACTTGCACAGTGAAAAATTCAAATTAGACTCCGTTTGTTCTGTCAGACAACGACGAAGAACAATTGGAATACAGTTTCTAGCATCTACAGTATCCCAAAGGCTCGAGAAAGCCGTCTTACTGTAGGTGGTGAGGCGGGGCGACGTTTCCCAGTCCGTGCTTCCCCTCTCGCAGCTACAAGGAAACGCGCGCGCGTCAATCGCTCGGCATATTTCGACACGCTGCTCCGTTCGATTGCTGACTGGGCACGAGAATCGATGTGATAGAAGAGAGAGTGATAGAGGTGAGTTGTCTCTTCTCTCCCATATGATAAGCACGCGAAAAGCGAATGTGTCATTTCGACTTATGATGGCGGAGAGTCGGGAGTGTTGTACGGTGGGTGCCAATCTGTAGTCCATTATTGTCTTTCGACCCTGTACTATGTTCATTATTCAAATCCGGCCCTAAGGCGGTGCCCAGACTAGGCAGAATTAGCGTCTCTCCATATCGATAGGGGCAGCGTAGCTTAGTCACACCCTCACTCGACTCGCGTCCCTCCTTCCCTCCTTCTTAGACTTAGCAAGCACTCTGCTCTCCATATTTCCCCCTTCCTTTTCGTATACTTCGTTCGTACTTATTAATCGGATTCAGATGAAAACCCGTCTCCTCTTCGGGATATACATTATCCTCTTTGCCCTCGTAACACTCGGATTTGTCATCGCGAGAAACAAGGTTCGTTATTATTCCCTTTCGCTGTTCGGTTGTTTCGCTCTGGACAGGACGTATGAGGTTTTCCCTTTTCATTCCAAACGTAGAAAAAAACGAAAGCGTTTTACTCCTTCCTGTTCTTTGACGCTATCTTAGACAAAAGGCAACTAGGTGCGGGTCAGAACTACTTATGGTGCTAGCTAGATGGTAGTTGTCTCCCTTGTGATTCAATGCGGACCATTTCAGACGGAGGGCCATGACTACTACTGGACGGTCAGAACGCACACGCTCGTAACGATCGAGTTCCTCATGTTGGGAGGCAGTATCTTCTTGTTTACCCGACTCAGTAATGCGTTCGCCAACATCCTCTTTCCCCACTCGTGAGTCGTCATTTCCCCACACATGTCATGCTATATCAAATCGCGTTTTGGGCCCTTTCAGAGTACTTTTCCTCTACTATGCAGATCAGAATTAGAAATCATCATAAACGTTTGGAAAGGTGATTTTCAGTCGCAACGAGAACGGTTCCATCTCCATCCGTCCCTTCGGTAGTCGATGGCGTCACATTTGCTTCACAGACATCGTCAGGTATCCCCTCCATTTCCTATTCTCCCTCTATTATTCGCCCTCGACCCCACTTCATCCCATTATAGAGCTGGCCTCTTCCTCTTTCTCGTCCTAGCCCATCTCTCCTTCCTCTTTTACTACACATGGGTCTCGACCGAGCCCAATCTCCTCGCCCTCTTCTCCTTGTATTCCGTTGGTGAGTGTGTTTCGTCAGATCTTTGCTATCTTGTAGTACACCACACGTCGGTAAACACTCTCACAATCGAAAGAGAGGCTAGACTACGGCTTGGAACAGTTAGTGTCATTCCAGGGCTCTATCTTCATCTCATCGTATTCGTCACCCTGGTTGAGATATGGTACCACATTTCGCGTTTCGCAACATCTCACAAGATCGGCGAATTCCCGTTAGTCGCTTGTCGTTGTTTTGAAATCAGGTGTTAGCTTGCGAAGTTAGTTTTATAAAAAATACATGAATTTACAAAACAGTACAAGTTTCAGACTGGTCTCGTCGCTCTTCTCGTTCGCTACTCGTCGCAGGGATGAACTGACTCTCGCTGCTTTCCTCTGCTCCATCATTCTCGTCGCGGGAGGAATGCACACAACTCTGTCCGATCCCGTTCTCAACAAAGTTTACGTCCAATCCAAGGTTCCCTCTACCCCTCTTCCCTTCCCTCTCCCATGAACTCTGACTGTCCCCTCCCATTTCCCTAATCCCCCTCCATTCTCTTTATAGCATCTGTCTGCTGATGCTCCTCCGATCAAAATTGCCCTTCTCACTGATCTGCACATCGGACCGAGTGTGGGCAGGAAGCGAATCGAGAAGATTGTTGAAGTGACGAATAAGGTCCATCCAGGTAATGACAGTATTTGCAGATTTTGCAAGGATGGTATGCAGTGTAGTTACACATCATGTAATAAAACCATATGTTCATCATTCAGATATAATCGCGATTTCCGGTGATTTGGCCGACGGCTTTCTCATTAATCTCCGCGAAGCAGCGCAGCCTTTGTGCAGCTTAAATGCTAAATACGGAGTGTACTTTGCTACAGGTAAGGAAGATTAGAAAACAGAGACAAAAGGTTTACTAATTATCACGTTATTAATTATTATAGATATAGAGCAGAAACGAAGTAGAAGTAGAAGATTATAGATGTCTATAACCCTATAGCTGTATTGATCAGTGAACATGATGCCGATGTTCTCATAACATGATACACATACATAACAACGTATATGTTTACATCGGTTTAACTGTAGTGTGCGAGTTCTCTGACACTGAAATATACTATTGTTGTTTACTTCTAAACAGAATACTTATTATATGTTGAAGGAAATCACGAATACATGCACGGAAACGTAGAAGAATGGTTCAACTTCCTCCGCTCCTGCAATATTACGGTAATGATCTGTTACTCGTCAAAGAACAGACTTCTCCTGCTGTGAAGAATGTCAAATGCTTACGCAGTAACGGAATATGTCCAATCACGATGTTTGAGGTACTACACAACGAGAACCGACATATCTCCGTCGACTCGAATACTTCACTTTGCATGGCAGGAATCGACGATCTCTACACGCTCAGAATTCAGTAAGCCTTGTTCCTAGTCTATACAGATTGGGCCATACGCTACTCGATGCATATTACTTGAGAGTTTTATTGTGGCATAATATATAAAGTAATGACAAACGCGAATTTTGAAATGCATGAGTAAATTACACAAATACAGCATGAAAAGTGCAAGAGGTAGCCTAATGCCATGCGTTCTCCTTTGAATTCTCTTTGTTTCAGTGTCCCCGGCCACGGCATGAACCCCGACAAAGCCTTGAGTGGTTGCCGTCCCGGCGAAGTCCAAGTTCTGCTTGCTCATCAACCAAATGCAGCTCGCAAAGTTCTCTCTTCGAATCTCGCTGAAAATCTCGATCTCATTCTCTCCGGTAAGTCATTAATCGTCCCACGCACGAATGCATCTCATTGATTATGATATATGATAGCATAATCACAATTATGCTGTTTCCCCCTTTGCAATTGAATACAAAGGGTAGCAAAGATCGACAGTAAAGCATGAATGAGGCTATCCCGTCATTGTTTATGAAGATTTGAGCATATACAATGACTAAGCTAATATGTAGGTGTAGGCATTCACTCTAACTATAGAAGAGATGAGGAAAAAGGAGGATGATGCGAGTTTTTGAGTAATTGCAGGCCATACACACGCCGGTCAGATGTACATGTTCGCTCCGATCGTTTGGCTGGCCAATGCGTATACCCGTGGACTGTACTACGAACCCCTCTCCGACACTCATGTCTATGTGTCTGCCGGTGAGTACTAAACGAAGACTGTTCGAGAACAGACCTACCCCTCGTAAATACTCCATCATCAGGCTAATCGTTCCCCTCTCAGGTGTCAACTTCTTCGGTCCTCCTGTTAAGATGTTCGGAACGTGCGAGATCATCGAATTGCTGATAGTTCCGTATACAGGAAAAGCGCAATAGTAGACTATCTCCTTTATGCTTTTCGACGATCACACGTCATTCCCGTTTACATAGTTTTCTTGCACCACATAATGTAGCGATCACTCTGATATATGGCAAAGGCGAAAAAACAAAAGGCGATGCCAAACAAAGAGAAAATGTGTTACTTGAACATGCGATATGCAGAAGTCTCCTTTACAGTCGTGTTATTATTATTATTACCATTACATGCTATTTGCATTTGTATTCCCCCTCCTTGAAACCCGGTAGACACCTCCCATATGTGCTGTCGTTTCTTTCGAGAACGACAGAGAGAGTTCACTTAGTTGCATATCGTAGACCCGTTCCACTTCATATTCCTCTCTGTACTCCTTAGTCATCGATGACCTTCGCACCTCTTAAAGTAACAGATGTTTATCTGTGTGAACCAACTCAAAAGAGCTCACCCCCTCAAAGTCCCCTTCCGCATCTGTCGCTTCTATTTTCATGCAATTGAAAAGACCCGCAAGCCATTCTTCATTTCTCACACCTCTGCACTATTCACTTAGTTGTTGCTAGTCATTTAGAATGGTCAGTCGATCGATTCATTTCCGTACATGTATTCCCGCCGAGTGTCCAGTCTCATTTCTTGTCTAATAAACGAACCTTCAACATGTACTGCATTCAGCCGTTTCCTCTCAGCGAAGTCACTCCTTGGTGTTAGTCTTCACACCCTCTCCTCTCCCCTTGTATATGCCACAGGGAATTACATGTGCCCACACTTGCCTGCCAGACTAGTCTAAACTCCCGCACGGATTACAGTAGTCATGCGTGTTTAGACTCGTCTCCATTACCCTCTCCACACCCTCCCCCTCCTTCTCCTCCCCCTCTCACTCTCTCCCAATCCCATTGACTTGAACAGACTCTCATTAAGCGGATATACAGCTCATTTACGGATTAGTCATGTACACGGCGGCTGCTCATCTCTTCCCATAACATTCACACTTGTGCAATCGGCCCTCATCAAGCCTCCCTATATTCCCCTTTCGCTTCTCTCTCTTTTTGCCGTTTCTACTTCTTTTCATTTAAGGTGACTGACCATGAAGATGAAAGAGGAGCGAGATACGTTAGAGAAGAGAGAGACGATCGGGCTCCGCGTCTAAAGCTTTTCTCACCCTCTCTATGCTCTCCCCACTCTCTCCGTACCCATCTCGCCTTTTCTCTTTTCTCTCTACACGTGCCTCCTTGTACTTTCACGCCTTGCGGTGCACTCATGCGTTATGAGAGGGAGAGACGAACGGAGAGTTCATTTGTGCCCATCGAGCATCCCAATCATTCAAATAGACCTCCACACAAATAATATGATGGGAGACGCTCCCCCGTGGTTGTGCCTCTGCCCTGATCCGTACACAGAATACAAGGGAGTCGTAACGGAATCTGCGAGAGAACGCCAATCGTCCGTCATACCTGGTATTAGGAAGACGAATGGTCGCCTCACACGATACGCCTCTTTCCCTCCTCCACTGCTGCCCCTCATAACCTCTCGCCCCATACAGTTGTATCATTCCCCTTGTCTATTGGGCCTTTCCCCTCTTTTACCACCACTTGTAGCTGTCACCATCATTCCTGCATTTACCCCTGCCATCCTATCGCTTATTGCTCTCCATCCTATCGCTCAAGATATTCCCTTCCCCATCTTCAGTTACTCCCTCATATCAAGTCATTCGCTCTCCCATCTTGAGTCATTCGCTCCCCCCATCTCTCCCCTCACCCCTCTCCACCTGTGTCCTTCTCCTCCCGACTCTCAGCTGCCACACTCATCCTTGTCGCTGTGTCAATCAACCCTCAATATTTCCCCTCGACTCGCGTCAGTTTCCCCTCTTCTTACCTCAGGGTGTATACAAATATCCTTCTCCGCTTTCGCCGTCTGCTTTCAACACAACTTTCCACTCATCTCCCCATCCCACCTCCGTTCTACTCAGCCCCCCTTAACTTCTCGTACTTCCTCTATCTATCCTATCGCATGTCTCCAATCCCCTCAGGGGCTTCATCTGTCCGTAATCTGTGTATTCATCCCTCCTCCCCTTTCAGTACTGTTCATTGCCCATCATTCCCCTCCCTCCCTCCATCTTCCCCTCTCCTCTCTTCTTTTCTCTTCTGTTCATCGTTCCTTTCCACACGCACATTGTCGCCTCTCATTCAAGCATTCAATGCGCCGTTTCCGATAGTCAATCCAGCTTCACTCTTCAATCATATCTGTCTCTCTCTCCTTACTATCCGTCCCTCTGTTCCTGTCCGGTCTTCTGCCAGGCTAGAAGGAGGGGGTGGAGTAAGAGGGAGGGGGTATACGGTAGAGAGAGCGGCAGCCGTGTCCCTCTTCTTCCCAAGCCCCGCCCCCTCACTCCTGATTGTTGGCATTCTCATGCGTGTCAACTCTCGCGTAGCTTCTCATTGTCTCCTCCCCCCTTCGTCTCTCCCATTTATCATATCACCTTCAGATGAACGGCTACAATATCGCCCAACTCATACCCGGTCTGGATACCTCTTCCCTTCGCATCAACTCCCTCCACCTTCCCCCCTTCTCTCCACAATCTACAGGTTAGCAACACCTTCATACCCGTTCAACTCTAACTCCTTGTCCTCTTTATCTTATCCCCCTCCTCTCGCCTCTTTACTTAGCTAGAAATTGACTTTCGCCCGCGCGACAAGTTGTTGTGAACCCAAAGTGAGAGGAAAGGGAGGCTATTGAATAGCCTTTCTTTAGTCTCTTCTTCGAGGTGGTTATGACCTTGTCCAAGGGTACTGTCCCCTTTCACTCGTTCAGTCTTCTCTCCGTACGCGATTCGTTTAGGCATGTCATCGATGAAAGAGGAGGAGGTGGACGAGGGAATCGAGGATTCGCACTGCACCTCGTGCACCCATCCCCCCACCCCCGAGTCGTCTCCCTGCAAGACGGAGAGTCCGGCGACGAGTAAAGAGGGCCAATCGGACTCGACGAGGGAAGAGTCGGAGTCGCCGTCGAGTGGAGAGGACTGCGAGAAGAAGAAGAAGAAGGAACTGGAGAAGCCGCCCTTCTCGTACAACTCACTCATCATGATGGCCATTAGGAACAGCAAGGAGGGCAGGTGAGAGCATTCCGTTGGGAGTACGCAGTCTAATCGGTCATATCAGGCTAACACTCGCCGGCATCTACGACTACATAACCTCGAACTATCCCTTCTATCGGGACAACAAGCAGGGATGGCAGAACTCCATCCGCCACAACCTATCACTTAACAAGTGTTTCGTCAAAGTCCCGCGAACCTACGACGATCCAGGCAAAGGTAAGAGAATTGAAGGGGAGAGGAGGGGAATGAAAGGACTGATTGCAGGCAACTACTGGACTCTTGATCCGTCGTGCGAGGACGAGATCTTCATTGGAAGCACGACTGGAAAGTTGCGAAGGAGACCATCCAGCATGGCGAGGGCACGGATAGACGCGTACAAGTGCAGTGGTATCTTCCAGCCCCCCTCCACCCCCTATCAACCAGCCTCCTTCTTCCCCTCCCGTACCCAAATCGTCACCTCTTCTCCCCTCTCCACTCTTGATCCCCGTCTCTTCCTCCGTCAAACCCCCTTCGTCTTCCCCACCCCTTCCAACACCCTTCCCTCCATCCCCCAGACTCCCCTCACTCCCTTCTCTCCTCTCTCCTCCTCTCCGTCTACCGTCTCCCCAACTTCCCCTCTTCAAGTACTGTCCAATCCCCTATTCTCGTCGCTCGCTGCCCAAGAAGAGCTTATTCGTCTTTATCTAGCCCATCACGAAGCAACTAAATCCGCTTCGAGATGATCCTCTCTTTAGTGCTTGTTTCCTAGTAGAGTATTACGATGATTTTTTACCTTTCCTTGTCTTGTCTATCAAACTTTCTTAACTGTTTGCATCTTTACATTTTCACTTGCCGAAGATTATTGATCACACCCGTCACACTCCATTCTTCCATCTCAAAATATTTGTAAATACTCCCCCGCTAATTGTGAAACCCTTAACGCTTATTTTAAAATGCTGCCCCGTTAATTTTCATACCCTCCGGCCTATCTGTTAAATACTCCCCAGCTAGTTTTCATAGCTCATCCGTCGATTTATAAATTATTCCCCAGCTAGTAATTGTCAAACGCCCCCCCCCCCCGTCCCACTATGTTTAAAATACTACCCAAACTCTGCTTCTGCCCGTCGTTCCTAAAACCCGTGAGCTTTACATTACTCATTATTTACATGTTTATAAACTCTAAAGTATTGCATGTAGTAACCACCGTCATACTTCCGTTCGTTGTATGCATTTTACTCTCAACTGTAGACGCCGAGCTTACCCTCCTTCCCTTTGAAATGGACATATCTGTGAGTCGAACTAATAGACGAGATAAACGATTGTCTTTACCTATCACGGGCATCACAGGAGGGTGACAAATCGGAAGCAGACGATGCTTTATGGCCTGTGTCTCCCCTCTCGGGCAGGCAGGTATAGGGGGCGATGAGTGGCTAATCGACGCTCTCTCCCTATGCTCTTCTATAACAGGTGCGCATCTCCTGTCCAGAATAGGAAGAGGCGACTGTGTAAACTGATACGCGCGACAGATAAACGCGGCTCGTTTTGGACTAGAAAGGGAGGAGGAGGAGGGGGAGGGAGGGTAGGGGATGACACTGTAGAGGCTTCTGCCTCTTTGGCGGAACGATAATCCCCCTGCCGTTGCGCGCCCCGAAGAACAGACAACTCCCTCCGATCATCTGCTGCACCTTATCTATCCTGTATACACTTACAGTACTCGTTAGTCAAATACCCCCTCATCCCTCAGCTTCTCTTCTCTTCCCTAGAAGTTGACACTTGGGCGTTGGGAGACTGTAAAGAGGAGGGAGTGTGTGCAGGAGGGCGTTGATTGGGGGAGAGCGGGGGGAGTGCTGTCTGAGATGATGAATGAGGTACGGAAACGACTGGGAGATGGCCTCTCGCTGACTAGTACACGGACTAATACACGTTGAGTGACACCGGGATCATCCCCCCATCCACTTCACTCATACCTCATTCTCTCCTCTCCCTCCCCATGTCTCCATGACCCTGCATTGGCTCATCTCCCCCTCCCCGGAAGTCACCCGTGGCTATGCTCTGCTTATAAGCATTCCTAAGCATCTCGCTCGAAATAATAAACACATTGTGCATTTTGTCGCGGGACGAGAGGGCGTAATCTGGCAAAGGAAGCAGGTCTCTCTTATGTATTGAGGGGGCGACAATGGATTGAAGAGGGCGAAAGGCAGCTGGGACTGTGTCGATGTCTTGTGTAACAGGCGATTGTTTCATCGGAAGGGATGAGAGGTCTGTTCAGGAGCAGAGAATAGCCATGGACATACACTCTCTCCCCCCTCAATCCCCGCTGGGAGTCACAGACGACAAGCTCTGACTCTGCGTCTATCCATTGCTACCCGTCTGCTTGGACCATTCTCACCTCCCGCTTCTCTCCCTCTGATCTAGAACACACCCGAGAGAAGGTGCGATCATCACTTAGACTCCTCTTCCATTCATCGGGTGCTAATTGTCACTCCTTTAATTCCTTTATCGCGCACCGCTCATCTCTCACTTGAAGCCGTCTGCTACCGTTCTTTCTGAGCCTTGCTATGTAAAAATATTTGGATCTCAAACACTCAAACTCTTCATCGAGTCCAAAGTTAGATTAATTGAAAGACAACACAATAAGGCTGGCGATAAGAGATGAAGAACATAAGGCTAGTCGAAAGGTATTCGATTGTAACGGTTCGAACATGGTTGTATTTGAAAACAAGGGGGCTGGATAATGATAGAAGGGAGCAGCGGCTGTCGACCAGTCTGTTCCCGTCAACTTAGTTGTCACTCAACGAATGGAGGAGGAGACACTCCTCGATGCTCCCTCTTGTTGAGCAACCGAGAAATGAGAGACGGAGAGTAACAACATTTATTAGACGAGTGACGGGACAAGGCACTACTGATCATGGTATCAACAACAATTATATGGAAAGGCAGTGTGGGTCGATTATTTGGTTGCACAAGTGGAAGCTGAACTGGTATTGGAAAAAACAACGTTGGGGAAGGAGTCAGAGAGAGAGGGATAACAACGACAGTAGGGAATGCGAATAAAGAGGTATCACTCGAGTTCGCGGGGTCCACAGGCTACCAGAATCTCGCGCACAGCGCTTTGGGCTTCTCCTCTTCCTTAAAAGAAGAAAAGTGGTGCACAGTGCCTGACTAAGGCCGTTATATAAAGAAACGCAGTCCTGTCCACAAGTATCGCTTTTTTGATATTACTAAGAATGAATAAGGACCTCTTTACAAGCTGTATCGTCTCCGGACTCGCCGTTTCCCATGTTCGTGGGATCCCTCACCTTAGAAAAAGAATGACTGAAAACTCGAATTCACACGAACCATGTAGAGATGGAACACCATGAGATCGTTGACCGTTCTCAAGTTGCCATTCGCGAATGTCCACATCTTGTCCCTTGCGTCCACCTTATATATGAGACTAGCTTGAGACAGGTAAGTAAGATACGTACCTCGATGAGCCATTCATTGATCTTGAACGGCAGCTCGATATGCGCAGTCGCGCTGTCGATAGAGTCGGTATGGATGAGTAGAGTGCCCGGTTGCAGGGAAGAGTGGACTGCCTCCCAGCATGACACCTTAATGGAACACTGAGGGGGTACACGTATGGTCTTGTCGGGACCGAGGGACTTTGCCGAAAAGACTTTCGACCAATATTGATCAGAGCAGTTTTGAATCTTTAAAACGATGGGTTAACCAGCAATAATAATAAAGTTATTAGTTTGATCATAGCAAACTCATAGCACCATACCATTTTTACTAATAGTTTCTAATAGGAGTTAGGCCTGGAGTAGAGTATAGAAGGAGTAAGAAGTTGAGTGTTCCAGTGTGCAGGACCAGCCGTATATTTGCATGACATTTGCACCGTCACGAAAGATTTGCAACACTCACATGCTCATCAGGAGGAATGTAGCCGCAGAAAACGTTGTTCATGAGTACGAGATTAGCCGTCGATAGTATCTATAATATACTGTTACGGTTTACTGTTGATGCAGATAGGTTTCACATTTTCTTGGTACATGCGTTCAAAAATTCATAGAACATACGTTCAAAAGTTCTTAGAATCACTAACAAGATCAAAGTCTTTGATGCAAAGTGTATTTGCTAACCTCCTTTTGCTGGCGAACATCAGAATTGATGACGGAAACAGAAGTTAATCCGAAAGACTTGACAAGCGAATTCTATAACGGGAATGAACGAAGAAAACGTTCTTGGAGCTTACCTGTATCTTGCACAAGTCGTCGTTCATTTCGATTCCCGTCACTCGCGCCTTTCCATCACTGAAAACTTTATCGCTCTTGGACATATGAATGACTAACCTGAACAAATGTGCAGCGGCCAAAACCGATCCGAAACGGGATCCGACGTCGAGCACATGGAATCTGTTGTAAATAGAGAGATATTAATGGGTCCCGCAAAGAAGAGCCTTCGCGGAGACAACTCGGTAGCCCGTGAATTCAAATGAAAGCTAAGCTAAACATTCTATTATCTAATTCCAATCTACCTTAATCCATTCGCTACATAACATAATCA
Source organism: Micoletzkya japonica (assembly GCA_900490955.1). Classification (NCBI taxonomy): domain Eukaryota; kingdom Metazoa; phylum Nematoda; class Chromadorea; order Rhabditida; family Diplogasteridae; genus Micoletzkya; species Micoletzkya japonica. The sequence continues at coordinate 231,871 of LS882268.1, read as the reverse complement.
CCCCCCGAATATATCACTAAAGTTACTTACTCAAACTCTACCAGCCCCCAACAATTCTCTACCTACCGCATCACAACCTATCACTAACGTACCCTGGAATATGCTTATCTTACGCGGATCTATGTACGGCAAACATTTCCCGATTTTCCCTAGTTCATCTCTAATGTACCCGAACACATCCCTTCCGTATACATTCACACTCACTCACACACTAACTCACGAAAATCTTATCCCTGGGATACTCCTTTTATCAGTGCTGTGCCTGATTCCATCACTGCAGAGCTCTAACTCATTCCAATTTTGCTTACTGTATTAACCCTTCTTTCTTCCTCTCTGTCCTCGTCGCGGGTGGTCGGCTCACTTCATTCTCTCTCATTCTCAATCAAGCGCGAACCTTTCAATCTCGGGCATAAGGACGAATCGTTCCCCTGAATACTTGGCGCACGGGAAACTAGCTCCAAACCAGGATCGCGAGGATACTCAAGATCATGCACACCGCGGGCTGAGTGAGTGTTTGACGAAGATTTGAAGACCCAGTCCTCTCCTATCTATCAAGACTCTCCTCTGGATACCTCTCCACTGTTAGCCCAGATAAACGGTGTAAAACTGTAAAATCCTTCTATTACACCCGTTTCAGCATACAATAAGCGTGATGAAGTGAACTTACCCTTCCTTCTTCTTAGTGAGAGGGACGAGACAAGTGAAGATGAACTCGAGATCAAGAATGGAAAGCGAAGTGCTGATATTTTGCATGGGCCTATGAAAATAACAAAAAAATCACTTAGATGAGTTAGCTGAAATTGCTCACTTGATCTTTTTGCTGCCACATTCGGTACAGTAGTGCTCATGCATCTTTCCGTCTTCAACAAACTTAGCGAAATGTGCTTGAGTAAACACAAACTCGTCCATAATGTTCTGGAATAGGGTGCTCTACAAATTACTCTTATGCCTCAGCATATACTCCGCAAGTTACAAGGAAGCCTACCGTATTCTCTTCATTGCAATCCTCGAAACAAGGACACGGCAAGACGAGCTTCTCCGAAGGAAGATTGGCAGGAACCGGCAACTAAGAATATAAAAAAGGCCATTTCGAGAATTTACGCGAAAGGATGGAAACTCTATCGACATCTCTCTTTATCGTTGAGAGATACTGTATTCTCACCTGAAGGCGGAGGTGTTCAGCGATTTCATTGAGCTTGCGCCTCGAATCTTTTACCAAAGCACTCTTCCAAGAAGTGGATTGCAGATACGAGTTTGAGATCCAGCTTACGAACAATGACCGGACTGCAAGTGGCAACACTATTCCCAGATAAGAAAACTAGCAATTAGAAAACCAATTGGTTTCTTTCGCCAGTGTTAGTGAGGCTAAATGCATGACAAACATTTACCCTTCCCTAAGTCTTATATAGCTAATCTTCTTACTACATACATGCATCCGTTTCAATCAGCGAACTAACCAGTTGGATCGAGGCTGTCGATCAGCGAGTGAAATTCTTCCTGTGCATCAGCGAGACACTTCTTCATCTCCATCTGCTGCAGAAATAGTGTATGATACTTAGCGCAATTTTTGCGCATATGTATGTATAAGGTTCAAAACCTCATTTCAAGCAAACAGTCGTTAAATGAGAAACTTTATAAAAACCTAAACAAAAGCTAATCTCAAATGAACAATAGTAAAAGATTACAACTAAAACGAAGTAAATGTAATAATAAGTGAGAATTTTAGTATATGTGTCCAGAACTCTGGGCTTATGGAAGAAATATATAGGAACAATGAACTCTAGTCTTTGACGTTATTGAGAGGGGTATTGGAAGGATGACAAATCATGTATGCGTTTCAGAGTTCCATAGATGACGGTTCGCACAGACCCGAGTAGACGTCGTTTCGATGGATTTCATCCATAGCCTAAAATAATACTTGGTTACACTTCCTTTTATAAATATGCCTCACCTTGAGTCCCTTCCAGATGGCGTTCACATCTCGATCGCACATTCCGAGAATGAAAAGTCCCCGAGCCACATCCAGCTGTGATTTCATAATTTTCTTTTTCCAAGAGCACACAAACCTTAGCGTAGCGAAAGTAACGTTCATAGTCTTCAACGAACTTCACGAATGCCTCCTTCGGGTTGTCAACATCGTTAAACGGATTCTTAGCTGAAAATCTCGTTCGTGATTTTTCGTAGAGGTATCGCTATTATTGTTTCTAAGTAGCTTAGACATCATTGTTGTCCTCCTTAATTGTTTTTTACAATCACGTTTGCGTTTTAATTTAAACAGCAATGTGGATTTCTTTTATATGAATCCTGAGTTACGCGTGCAGGGAAACACATGGTGGAAGTGAACATACTCAGTGCAGTAGACTAACCTAGTTCCTCCTTAGAAAATAGCTCTCCCAAATCTTCGTTCGCAAATCTAAGCTCGTTTTTTCGATACAGTCGATAATATTGGCTCGCACACGCGGTATACTTGATCAGCTCCTGAAGGATTGCTTAATGTACGTTTCCATTTTATCTTTTATTTCAAGTAGTTTTCCTTATATTTACTTTGACGATGAGGGAAGAAAACAGCGCGGATGGCTTCGCCTCGTAAGACCACAGACAAGCGCAAAAGCGAAATGAAATATGAAGAAGCGTACAGAAGATAAACTAACCGAATGAGCTCTTTCATAGATGGCCTTGACTTTCTCCTTATTTTCCAGGAGGTATTTGATACGATCGTGGGTTTCAATCGCCTGAGTGTAGGTTTCCAGGAGCCCCGATCTTCCATATTTGTTCGCGTTCATTATTCGAATGTTTCCAATGACAACTGTAATGAAGAGGAGTCATTCAGTATGTAAGCGTGTTGTATTGACGTTTTGATTCTCCTAATGTAAATTGCTTACCTTCGCTGTAATAATAGACGAACTAGGAATTTTTCTATGTATAAGTAAAACATTAGAGAAGTGTTAGAAAGCCACAATAGTTTAAAAACGTAAAGGACTAACTCGACATGTTGTTAATGTCTCTCTTGTAGGCGTCATCATTTGAATCAGACGAAAAGTTTCCAAAAGGAGATTCCTTCGGGTTCACCTCAACCTGATATTGATCAATCCATGGAAGGCAGTCGCGAGGAAAAAATAAACAATAAGGTGACCTTTTCCGCATTGGCCTTCTCTTCCTTCTTCCTGAGCTTCTCTCTCAGTTTCTTCCTTCGGTCCAAACCCGAGTGAGGATTGCAGGGATCGCGTCTCCTATTCTCGAGGGTCTCGAGATCAGCCGGCGTCGCCTTGACAATACCGCAGGCTTTCTTATCCGGAAGGGGACCGAAGGTCTCGATTACTTTCTGAAGTACTCTGGTTACTAATATCACAGAATAATGGGAGGAAACCTCAGAGAGAGCGATCATCCTCTTCCTGCACTCCTTGAGGAAAGCTCGTTCAGCTCCAATTTGAACATCATGATGCATAAGGGCCTCGTCGACGTTCCTTGCATGGATGAAATGGGCTCGATCTAAAAAGGTAATCAATTGTAAGAGAGTTGCACCATTGTTAGAGGATCGGGAATGGGTACCCTAAGTGATAAGGGATCAATGGTAAAAGGGAAGAAAACTGCAAGATACCACGGCAACTACGGAATTGTAAGGCTACGGGGAACAACTGTAAGCAATATAACTTTTTAGTTGTAAAACGGAAGGAAGCAATATAATAATTAGGGGGAAGGCAGAAGTTAATAAATAGGGGAGAGGTACTGTAAGAAGGTACAAAATTGGAAGGATACTCTATGGAGACAGAAGTCAGGACAAGAATGCAGGAAGCATGACAAAGAGGGAAAGGGTACTGTAAGGAAACAGAAATCAAGACTAACGGGAAGGCAAGAAAGCAGGAATCATAACAGAGATGGAAGGGGTGCTGCAAGCAAAGAAAAATCAATACAAATGGGAAGGTGTACGGTAAGCAGGCGGGAATCATGACAAAGAGGGAAAGGGTATTGTAAGGATTCATAAATGAATAAAAAATGAGGATGGGAACTGTAGTAAGCCAGAATTCGAAACGAAAAGAGAAGGGGTACTGTAAGAAGGCAGAAAGCAATAAAATGGAGAAGAAAGAAGCTAAGAGAAATGGCAAGGGGGGAAGGTGTAAGGTAGCGAAGAGGAAATCATGATGAAGAGGGATGTAGTTCTGTAAGGAGGGAGAAATCACAGAAGTCAATACTAAGGGGAAGGTGTACGGTAAGAAAGCGGGAATAATGACAAAGAGGTAAGGTGTACTGAAAGAAGGGGGAAGGGGTCTGTTAATCGGCAGATATTAATGCAATGGGATAGGATACTGTAAGAAGGTAGAACAAAGGCATACAAAGGGAAAAGGATACAGTAAAATGTGGAAGTCAAGAAGAAGGGGAAAGTGCATGGAAAGAAGGGAGAAATCAAAGAATGAGGGAAGGTGTACTGTAAGAAGGCTTATACATATCAAGACAACGCAGAAAGGGGGACCGTAAAAAGAAAGGCATAAATACGACGACGACTGTGCACCTAAGATGGATGTAGTAATTACAAAATGGTAGTAGGTGCTGTAAGAAATAAGGAAGCGTACTGTAAGAAATCATGAATCAAGACAGGTGGGGGGGGGGGGGAGAAAGTCATGCGGCAGGAATCAACATGGAGGAGAAATGTTGTGTTCGATGATAGAGGTCAATACGACGAGGGGGTGAGAGAGTAAATGAATGACTCACCGAGCTCCGCGTCTTCGAATGGTCCGAAGAACGCCTTGTTGTACTCCTTGAACAACCTTCTTCTCTCCTCGACATCCTCCGTAAGAGGAACAATCTAAAGAAGTCGAAGTCTCATATACATTCGTCACTGATTACCTCCTCGAAGTAATGCTGCATCATCACCTTGATCCTCGCCTTATTCCACAACATTGTGATGTATCGCGGTCCTCGTCGAAGAAAGGAATCCATCAATTTCCCGTATGTTTCGTGTGGAGCAGTAAGATTGAGAAGAATGACATCTGAACTCATATGTGTTTATATTAATCTTAAAGGTAGCTCACCATCAGCTTGATATCCTTCTACTTCGAAGGCCCTGATTTCGTTCTCCGCCATTGCAGAGTAGACCGGACAGTGGAAGAAGTGTGGAAGGGACGGACTGACTGAATGGCCTCTTATCTCTATCATCTCTTCCCTCTCCTCATCCTCCCCTCTCATCTCTCCCTCTCTCCTCTCGCACTCTTTTCTCTCCTATCCTCTGAATAACACTTTACACATTGCCGGTACATCTGTATGGGCGCGTGTCTCTTTTGAGGATCAGAAGAAACACTTGATCTAGGTATATAAGTTCATGTGAAAGTGCAGGAAAGTCTCCCACAGACACGAGAGATTCCTACAGTACGAGAAGGATGTGAAACACACGAGTCGATCCCCGAAAGGTATCTCCAAGGAAGAAGACCTTGATTTAAAAGAATCAGTTGGTAAAGAAACGCTTTATCAGAACATTACAAACAAGGTGTATGTATGTGCAATGCTAATCGATTCATAAAAGAGCTTCTGCGAAGGGGCTTCCGAATTTGAAGAAGTTCTTGAAGGACTTTTCGAATGTCCCAAGGTACACATCGTCTCTTTGCACTTGATCCATGCCCTCAAACACCACTCACTTCTTACACCTTCATGAATCTCACCTTCAGACCACTGCGAATGTAGCTCTCATTTCGTTGACACATTCCGAGAAGGTAGTGGCAACGTGCAATCTCCAGCTGTTAATTAATACTTTCGTTTGCATAGTCTCAGAGAACACAAGTACCCTCGCATAACGAAGGTAACGGGAATATTCCTCGACGAACTTCGCGAGAGCTTCTTGCGGAGTGTCACACTCAATGAAGGCGTTTGACACTGGAAATTAGTTTTCAATTTTCGTGACATTGTTAATATTAGTCACACACAGCTGAGAGACTATCGAATCTGGAACACGTCAAAGGTTTTCAATATCTCCTTGCATTTTCAAGGTGCACTCCAAAAATAGTGTTTATCTACAGTATCCAAGTCGTCTCTATTCCATATATAAATGGCAAGCTGTTCACGATTTTGACTTTCAGACATATTTCCTTAAAACACATGCAAGTGATCGCATATCAAGAAAATTGTCTTACTTATTTCCTCCTTGGTGAAAAGATCTCCATGATCTTGATTTGCAAGTCGAAGTTCCAGCTCTCTGTTACATTCAAGGTATTCAGTTGAAGAAGATGAAGTAGCGAAGGAAATTATTTCCTGCAACATTTGTTTACGGCACAGTGTTCTAAATGTTAAGCGAACGAGCCAAAATGCATAGGATACGGTGTTTTCCGTGTGAGAGTTCCTACCGAAATTAGTGTTATTTTTCGGCATCTCGTTCGCTTAATATTTTGACTGTTGTCAGAACATTGTGACGGGTTAAGTTTCTAATATTTTCTTCATTCCTTAGCATGTTGTAGCTTTTTCTTTCCCTCCATGGGAGGTATGATAGTTTAGAAAGGACATTATGCACCTGTTCGCGTTCACCTAGCAAGATAACAGAAACAAGGGAGATAGAAATAGATATGTAAGCTGGAATAAGCAAAATAACTGCATGAGCCTCCTCGTAGATGGTCTTGATAGTGTCTTGGTGCTCCAAGAGGTACACGACTCGATTGTGTGCATTTTTTGCCTGTTCAAGCTTGTCTGCGAGTGGCTTTAGTCCCAATGTCTTCCTCTGCAGGAGAAGAAGGCTATCCTCGATGACTGTAATGGTTGACTCATAGGGTATGGGAGCGGGAGGGAGGGGCACGCACGCTTCCCCTTCTATCGGTTCAAAGATTCGAATTATTGATGTGAGGCTTTACAGCGTGCTATTCATGAAATGTTTTCAAAATTCTAATTTATTTTCAATATTTCTTAGTTTCACTCTTTTGAACTAATACTGATGTATCGTTGTAGGCAGTTTTCATCTACCCGAGAATGATAGACAAGTTAATTAGAACCATTGCTCTGAATTAACTCCTCGAGATCCATCGAATGGTATCAGTCCCGTCCCGAATCACTACATCCAAAGACACTTTCATTCCAAGCAATAACTAACTCGAGATATTGGAAATGTCCCGCTTGTACGCATCTTCGTTTGAATCCTCTGAGAAGTTCATGACTGGAGTGTTCGTCGATTTCTCCTCTACCTAAGATTGATCGATAGATGAATACATGGGAAGGAGACCTCGCAAGGCCAAGGTAAACTATAAGTTGACCTTTTTCGCCTTGGCCTTCTCTTCCTTCTTCCTGAGCTTCTCTCTCAGTTTCTTCCTTCGGTCCAAACCCGAGTGAGGATTGCAGGGATCGCGTCTCCTATTCTCGAGGGTCTCGAGATCAGCCGGCGTCGCCTTGACAATACCGCAGGCTTTCTTATCCGGAAGGGGACCGAAGGTCTCGATTACTTTCTGAGATGCTCTGATTAGATAAGTAAGAATGAAATTGAACCTCTGAAATCGCCATCATCCTTCTTCTACAAGCCTTGATGAACGAGCGCTCAACTTGCAGTTGAAGATCGTGATGCATTTGCGCCTCTTCGAGGTTGTCAGATATGATGAAATGCGCGCGATCTGTAGGATCACAACGGTCAATGACCGGGGAGCAAGGAGAACAGTACTATTTCACTAATCAATACTAGCGGAGGGGAGGGAAGCAGGGAAACGAATGACTCACCAATCTCTGAGTCTTCAAACGGTCCCTTGATTTCCTTGTTGTACTCCTTGAACAACCTCCTTCTCTCCTCGATATCTTTCGTAAGAGGGACAATCTGAAGAGTTCAATGACTTCTTTCCTGTACTTTCCTTCTAGTCATCGTGTTTCCATGTGAAGTGCGGATAAACTACTATCTAATGACTCATATGCTGTCGTCGCTGCTTACCTGGTCGAAGTAATGCTCGAGCAGGGTATTGATTCTCGCTCGATTGCAGAAAAGATCGATGTAGCGCGGAGCCCTTCGAAGGAAGGAATCCATCAGAGACCAGTAAGTCTCGTGAGGGGCAGACAGCTTCAGATGAATGATATCTGAAGCCCTACCTTTTTCAATGCGTATAAGTAACCCACCATCTTCTCGATATCCGTGTGGACCGTTTTCTGTCATTGAAGAAGAGACGGGACAGCGGAAGAAGGAGGGAAGAGACTGATTCGTCTTTTTATCTTCCTCTATCGTCTCGCCCTTCTCCCCCTTCTCCTTCCCCTCTCCCCTTCCCTCTCTTCTCTTATAAATAACACTTCTCACACTGTCTGTATGTCTGTACGAATACGCGTCTCTCGAGTTCATTTGTATAATAACATTCCGTCGATAAATAAACGTCTAGAAGATGGAATCACATTGCATTTCCTCCTTGATTGGGTCTTCCGCAAAAGGTGGAAAAGAATCATGCAGAACATTAGCAGCTGTGCACCAACGAGCACGATTTTCCTTGCTAATTGCAGGTCTCACTTTTTAACCAGTAATTGGAGCAAATTGTGCCTTCGGAGAGCAACTTTATAATCCTTTCCCCACTTTCTGTGTTTTACTCGTAGCGCATGCCAGCTTTCTCTGCAGTCTTGTCTTTTCTCAGTCTCACGTTGGGACGTGTTTTTCGTGTCGCATTAAAGGGCGCGTGACATCAAGCATCTTCGCTGTTCCTACCGCATATTCAGATAGACAGTCACATGGCGTTGGACTCGCTGCAGACGTGTCTCTTTCTCTACGCCTGTGTCTCCATAACCGTATACTCCCTTCTTGTGTATACCGTAGTAGTCGAAAGGCGAAAACGAAATGCCATATTCCAAGGATCGTTCTTCTCTCTGTTCTTGTACCACGTAAGCTCATCATAAGCTTACTTTTCAGCTTATTTAACCATATCGTGATTATCTTTAAAAAGTAAACAAGCAGGAGTTAAGGTTTTTTCTCGAAAACTTCAAGACTTTTTAGACAATCCCATAGAACCTTTTTTTCTATTCATTCTAGTACTTCAAATATTATTAAGCAAGTGTCTTCCTTAATATCGTTTGTTATAATTTCGAGAGAGCACTAGGTTGAGAGAGTTAGCCAACTATGAGGATAAACAGAAATAATCTCCTCACAGATGCTCATTTTTTCCACTTTATAACATTGCAGTACGTAGCGGACATTCTAATGTTCGTCGAGTTCAATCTTTTAATGCGTGCCCGTAAATACGGTTATCTCAACAGTTTCTTCGTTGATCCCGATAGTCCGTGCATGACTATAGTCCCCCGTTTCTCAACTGCAGTCCACTACCATCTCAAGGTACCGTACTTCATGGTCTCTTTTATCTGATCACCATCAGATCATCGATTACTTCGGTCAAGCAGTCTTCGCGGCAAATCGTCTCTCGGCAGCACTCATGCCTCTCGATTACAACAAAGTTCGCTCTCCACCTCCTTAATCCCCATTCTCCTCATTCATTCAGATCTGGTCGCAACGTGCAATGTGGTGTATACTTGTCGTGCAATACACACTTCCGCTCGCTGCAGTTCTACCCGTTAACCTGAATATGGCCTACGTGATCCAATTTGTGCCGTACCCAGAACAGAATACTCTCCGTTTGGTGAATGATCCCGAATCGACGGAGGTCCGAGAATTGCTGTGCATCTAGTGAACTTATGCGTTTGATGACGCAGATCACTACTTGTTCTCTAACGGGGAAGTTTAGGTCATCGCATACATCGACCTCGCTTGTTCTCTAACTGGCACTGTGCTCTCTCTCGCGATGTATGCTGCTACTATGGTTATTATACGGAGAAGCGTGTACTCGGCCGAAGCGGTTGGTGCATTAATTAGACGGTACCTGGAAACCTTTGCAGACGAAGCAGCGAATCTCCTCTGCTGAAATACGGCTACTCCTCTCGGCTTTACTCGTATTTATGGTACTCACCTTCAATACCGTAATACAGGTGAGTTTCACGCACACGATCGACAATATCTGGTCATTCCGTTTGTCTATGAGACAACTTAAAGGCGATTTACAGAAGGGAGAAATAAAACAAAACCATAACAAACAGGCCCGATGAGTCTCATCCTGTTTACACAACCTTTATGGAACAAGGCACTTTTACAGATTCTCAAGCTACTGGATAGCGCGGATTCGAATGTGGTGTTGTTCCTGGACGACATAGCGTAAGTGCTGCCCTCCCCATCCCCATCCTCTGTCTTATCCTCCCTCCTCTCAGTTACCCCATGGTCGATCTCATATACACGTGTCAGCCATGGGCCCTTCTCCTCTCCTCCTCAGTCCTCCGATCGCAGTTTCTCCGTACATTTCGTCTCGTCTCCCCCGATGTATCCACTGCCCCCTTCACTTCAGTCAGCAATTCGCGAAAGCTAACCGTCTCCACCAGTTGAATGTAGATACTTTCCATGTTGATAAACATACCCTTAAGTTTACTCTTATTGTCATCAACTGACTTTTTCACCTCGCTATTCGATCTTACAAAGGCTAATTGTTGCTCCGTTAGGTGGTATTTGAGCGAAAAAGCGCGGGAAGAAGTCAAAAGTGGAAAGATGAGATTTTTGTTGGCAGCGGCATTACTTCCCTCTTCCCTTCGCTCAATGCGCACAGATTGAAGACATTTTTAGCGAATGATTTTTGGCGACGCGCTATTATCCTGAATGTGCGCTACGCCGAATGATGTTAGTGGCTTATGGAGCGGCAAGAGAAGGTTTAACGAAATTAGTCGGATACAAATGTTCACAATGCAACCATTACCCACCCATCGAACCAGTAAAACGATGCAATTACCAGCTAAATGTCCCCACCATGTTCTGACAGCAGTGCAAATGTTAAGCAAACGAGATGCGGGAAAATACCCCTGATTTCGGTAGGAGCTCTCGCATGGAAAACAGTTTGGCTCAAACATTGTTGGCTCGTTCGCTTAACATTTAGAACATTGTGTCCCATGTAGTATAAAAACGGGTGGAGACAAATTATTTCATTGGGCTCTGTGCGGAGCTCTTCTTTTTCATTAATTCGCTCGTGTCCTCCCCAGGAGACAGACTGAGACAAATAGTCGAAAAGCGTTCTCTCGTGTTCGAAGAGAGTGGGTGGTGAGAAGAGGAGGCAAGAATAGGGAGAGGGGACAGGTTAATTACGAAGGCAAGCACTACACTGTGTGTTTGTTTATTCTTCTGTTCTACTCAGTATCCTCACCCAACCCCCCACTCTTTCGATCTCTTGCATACTTCCCCTTGTACCATATCTCGTTTACCTACCACAATCATTCAAACAGCACTTTCCGTCTCGCGGAAATGTCTTCGCGAAGTGCGTGCAAGACATTAAGGTTTTATCTGTCGAAGGAAGGTGTCCTGTAGATATTCTCGCTGCATTGCCATTCTCACGACGGCATGAGAATTCGCTTTCACTTATTCTCTCCGTACGATTAGGAACGCTCTTTCACTTCTTCCTCCTACGCCCCTTCATCTCCTCCAACCTCTCTTCCTACTCCTCATAACCAACAAATCATTTCAAACTGCGCAATAAGCCTCTATGTGTCTACTGCACCCATCTCTCGTCCCATGAGCACTTCTTCTCTATTACAAATATGCTCCTCCCGAGAACATCTCGCTATCTTCCGTTCTATCTCCACAACCCTCTCCCCCTTCTACCGTTCATGCATATAAATGCAAACAGTGGATTAGGAGAGAGTAATTACCTGTAGCTCTTCTTTTTCCTCTTTCGATTTTGAGGACTCTTCAAGGAAAACTTTGAAGTAGTCTTCCTCAATATTCCCTCAGACCAGGCCATCTTCAACTGGTCGCGTGAGTAAACCAATTACGCAAATATTGTCGTCCCTTTCTCTCTCCCTCTTTTTGCTCGGTTCAAACGCAGAGATGTTCTTTCTAGTCATATCACGTTTCGCCCGCGTCCACTCATTCGTTCTTAAATGAGTCGGTGAGGAGACTCTTCTCGCAGTGAATTACATACACTATTGCTGGATGAGCCCTCTCGTCTAAATCTCGTTAGTCGTGCTCGTCTTCCATACAACAGTAAGCAGTCCTCCCGTTCCCTCTTTCGTGTTTTTCGCTTCTTCCTATTCTCCGTCTTCCTCGCCTTTTTGTGTATCCGTCCTACACACCGATTGTCGTATGCTCCCTTCCCTCAGACATGGCTCTAAACGCCCTGCAAACCTTCCTCTTTTCGTATTCGGTCATATCAATGCTTGTCTACTCCTTCATGATCTTCTCCATCATATCACAACGTAAAGCAGTTCCGATCCTGAGAGGATCCTTCTTCAAGCTTGTAACGGGTCACGTAAGCCTTTTGCATCTTCAATTGTTTACCTCTTCTCTTCAGTTCATAGCTGATATGCTGCTCTTTCTCGAATTCAATGTCTTGATGCGCGGTCGGAAGTACGGTTATCTTAATGGAATATTCGTGGAAGGCAGTACAGCCTTCTATATCGTCCCACGGCTATCGAATACCCTCCATTATTATGCGAAGGTGTTCATGAATCTTTTATGCTTCTGAGGGCTCCTGAGGAGTTAGCTGTAGGCGTCGGTTACCCATAGTCATGCTTTAGTTTCGAAAACCGGAAATAGGCCACGTGTCATTTAATGGTTTCAACAGATCATGCATATCACTTTTAAGGGCAGTCGAGATTTGGATAACTCCTTGATTAACATTATTAATACGATGTGATCTGATAATGGGCAAATTGGCCCTTGTGTGTCAATAAGCCATGTCAGATCTTTTGTCTTTTCTGAGCCATAATCAGTTATTCATTCTCGAAATTTGAGGCAGTTTAATATTGCATTGATGATGGCTTAGAATGCCAACATTGAATCGAAGCCTGAAAGAAGTATCTCACCAACACATAAATATAGTTACGTGCAGTAAAAGTTAAAAGTTTGCATGCAGGATATATTTTGGAAAGCATCAATTCTTCGGTAGCGATATCAAGCGTTCCTTTTCAGATAGTCGTCTATATCGGGCAGGTCTACTTCGCTCTCAACCGCCTTACGTCCGCGCTCTTCCCCGTCGACTACAACAATGTAAGTCTACCTATTTCAGCTTCCGAGGAAGTTTAAGAGAATAAGCATTGCAGATTTGGAGTAGTATGCGTCTTCGTCTTATGATCATAGCCCAGTGGACGGTTCCACTCATTGCAGTGCTTCCTGTGCATCTCAACATGAACTTCCAGATTATATATCAGGAAGATCAAGCCCACGACACGCTGAGGCTAATTACTGACAAGACATCTACAGAGGTTGCACAATTACGCGTTTCCCGTAACCTTTGAAGCTTAGATAATTGCATTTATCGATATGGGCTGTTCTTTGATATGCACCGTACTCTCGCTCTGCATGTATATCGGAACGATCTACATCGTGCGGAGGGGAATACAAGGCCGGCTAACTACGGTAGGTTTATGCACTTATCACGTACTACTAGCGAGTCTCTAGAACTAGGTACGAATGGAATGTTTTGTCTGCGCACTCGCACAAAGCAGAGGAGATGAGTGACCCGTGAGAGATAAACGAATTGCGTCAAGTGCTGCCTTCCCTTCTCTTGCCTGACCAGTCGTCCCTGCTTCCTCTTCGAGTCGTTATCTCAACAGGGAACTACTCGATTAGCTGCCATCGAGCTTCGTCTTCTCGTTTCCGCCTTCATTGTCTTCGGCGTACTCACACTCAACACTATCGTCCAGGTTCGTTGTTTTCACATCGACTATGAAAGCAATTAACAACCTTTAGGTACTCACGGTCATCACGAACGAAATAGGCCTCGAAGAGGTCATGTTTATCAACGACTTATCGTGAGTGGGAATGAAATCGCACTAACTAGAACCCAATCGTAGATATCCAATGATCGATCTCATCTACACTTGCCAACCGTGGGCCCTGCTTATATCCTCCTCTGTTATGCGAAAGAATCTGATGGCAACCGCGCGAAGGCAAAGTCACCGACCCATCGTTATTACCATTCCGACTGATGCTGATGCTTGCAGGGAATCTGCTGTTTCGTGAGAACAACCAAACAGTTCACACTATTGTATCTTATCGGAGTCTCGCCGATTTGTAGCTTCAACTTACTCGTATGTAGGTCTATTCTTCGCTTGCCTCCATCTACCGGTACTCTCTCATAAATTCCATACATTTATCGCGTATGACACCGAATGCAACGAATAAAGGAAACATAAGAATGGTGGAAGGGATGGATGGGGGATGGGGAAAGTGAATGCACCTGGTGATTGAGAAGAAGAGGAGAGGGTATGAGCAGTCCCTTAGAGGAATTAGTTATTGATTGGGAGAGAAGAGGTGATGAGGAGACGACGGGCAGTGATAGGAAATAGGAGAAGGACACCTCGTTGAGGCACGAATGGGGGAGGGGTAAGGGAATAGACTATAGGGATGAGGGGGACGGACCTCTCGGATCAGACACGGCACCTCTCAAGGAGAAGGCAGGGAAGTGTGAAAGGTTGCACGGGGAAGAAGGTATGGGTAAGACTAGAATGGATGGTTGGCGATTAGGAAGACAACGGTGTTTTGGCATACGATTAAAGGCTATGAAGGGAAAGGGGAAAAAGAGAGGAGAAGGACTAGCGAAAGAGATACGGGCTCACACTGTAAGAGTAGCAACTCGTAGATAGAGAAGGATTACAGAAGGAAGGGAAAGGGGAGAGGATAGGAGGGGGGCTCACGAGGGGAAGAAGCTCTTCCGAGAACCCTGTAAAGACAGCGAGTGACTAGTGAGGGAAAGGGGAGGAGATGAGATCTGTTCGAGTACAGACACCGGAATGGATGAGAGTAACGACGAAAGCTGAAGAACGTGAAGGATAAGAAGGGATACAAAGGGAATGGAGAGCGAACGAGAAGGGAATATCGCGTACTAAGGTGGAGTGGCTGCCTGCAAGTAACCTGCTTAGTCCTCATTCCCTCCCTTCCCTCGAAGAAATCGCTGCCCTCTTACCTATTCTCCGGACGGGCCGTGTTCCGCGTCCCAGAATTGAGTGGGCGAGCGGTCGACGTTGTTGAAGTCTTGCCACAAGGCGAGAATGAGCTCGGATGTCATCAACTCTCCCGCGTGAGTGGAGATCATCCGAAGCATGAAGACGCCGTCCTGGAATATCCCTCTCGTTCCCTTCCCTTCCCCCGCTCGCATTTCTCACCTTCCGCAAGAAGTTGTTCGTGAATTTTCGCAGCGAAACGTCGTCTGCGATGGGTTTGGACGGATGATCTGCGAGCACTCGGAGATACTTACGGATGAAGGCCATTCCCTGAGATAATATTAAATTATTCATTCATTTCCTCTCGTACCTGGGACGGAATGAACATGATGAGTATCCAATAACATGTATTGAAGACGGTTATGATGCCGATTGTAAGGAACCAAAACCTGAAGGGGAGGTATAACCATAGTAGTGAAGGAGGTGCATACCACAAGAAGAGGAAGATCTTCTCGTTGAACATGTTGATCATCAGTACACACTGTACCGTGTGACGGTGAATGTTACCGAGTACTCGGACCTGGGAATTACATTGGTATGAACACCTGTAGGCAATTATGCGAGCTTCGTTTACAAGCCAAACAACACTAACTGCATATTACTCTCTCTCTCAGTCTCATATCCCGTGTATTAGATGTCTATTTCCTGTTTCCCACGGGGGGAAACATGAAATTCTTCAGTTCACGCTAACAAGCTACCTCGAAGTCGCAGAGCGTCACTCGGGGAAACATTCCCGTTTGTTCCCATTCCACTTCGTGCATGAGATCCTTGAGAAGCGAGAAGCCGTAGGCTAGATCGTTTGAACCAAGTAAATGGTTGAGAAGGAAGAATTGGAGAAGCACATTAGCCGAGTAGAGGACCTTCAATGATATTCATTAGAAGATGGCAAGATGGATAACATGCCTTGATTCCTATGTAGAGCATAGTGACGTAGCATCCACAATGCCGCCCACAACTCGTCCCCATCTGTAGTGAGGAGAAGCACGTTCGTGAGTGGGACGACCGCTCTATTTGAGTGAGCTGCAAGGAATGATATGAACACGAGCAGTGTCTCAACGACAACTAAAGATGACAGTTAATTCCGTGCTTTCCACATTCATTTTCGGCCGCTGGCGTTAGATCCGTTCGCGTCTGCCATCATGCGATTTGAACTGAGAATACGGAGAGAAAAGCGAATGGGGGAATAACGGAGATGGCGGCAGACAGAGGGATACTTACATAGTCGACTTCACTGGGGAACGGGGTAATCTGTACGGGATGAGGACTGTTACAGGAGACAATGAGAGGAGAGGTGAGTGGTACACAGACACACAGTCAGAGTGATTGGGACAGACTGATAGATAGTGGGAGGAGTGACGCACATGAGAGTGGAGCGACTGACATACAGACAGACACGGTACCTCGTCTTCCATGTGTCGTGCCATCGTGTAGACGGTCCTCGACTTGACCTCTTGATCCATCAATCGAGCATCACACGCCATTTGCACGAGTCCTTGCAGGTTGATGCCTGCAATTTTCAATCTTTTCTCGGTAGTATTGTCACATAACAATAGAAAACAGTTTATAATCTCCCCTTTAACGATGTTTCTAAAGCTTATTCTTGTTATCGTGATCTGTGAACAAGTTGACGACTTCCATGAATTGTTTCCATAACGTACCCGAGTGCCAGTACAGCAGTCCTCTCCACAATATGCACGGTACGTAGAAGAGAAGCGCCTCGATGGCGAGTATGAAGGGAACCCATTGGTAGTAGCCAATCTGTCGGTTCCGTCGCGAGTAGATCTCACGAGGAATGTCCTCCTACAACCGATTCATCCTTCCTTTTCCCTTTCCCTACTATACCTGCATCGGTACCCAGTAGGTATTCTGCACCCAACAGTAGTTCTCCGTGTACTGTTCCATTGCATCGGTGAAGGTGGCCGGCACCCAGCATTGAATGGGGAAGCCTGATAAAGGTGGTTAGAGAGGAAATGAACAACGACGATATCATGATAACAATAAGTGGAATGCGTGGACTCACCGACATACTGTTTGGCTGAGACAAGGAGGGCGAACGAAGCAACTGAAAGGGAGACATGCGGTGATTATGCCGGGGATAGAAATGTAGCAAAAAGGGCAAAGAGATAGGCTAAGCGGCTCACGGATAGTCGTCGTGTAGTAATAGTTGAGCTTATCGACAAAGTCATCGTCGAGACGCGGATAAAGAGCTCGGAAGGCCGAGGCTAAGTAGTACAGGATCATAGCAGGACCGAACTCCTTCTTGTGACCGTGACCTCCTGAACATAGAGCCTCTCGTATCAAGCACTGCTACTTCGTAGCAATGTGAGGTCTCTCTCTGTATCTTTCCTCTCTCTATCTTTCATATCCGCGAGACGACGAAACAATCAAAGCTTTCGCATAAGACTTCGTCTCCGATAAATGCGTAAATGGCGGGATATGAGATGGAGTGTTAAGGGGGTAGGGTGGAGGGGGTGAGAGGGGAGAGGGGAGGGGGGATAGACAAGACGGAACCTCCTCCGTGGCCTCCTCCTACGTGGTGAGCGTTTATGCGAAGTTGATGCGAGCCGTCGAGTAACTTCTGAGCCTGAACACATTTCCTTTCTCCCCTTATACCGACCTCTCCCCCCCTCATTCTCTCCCTCTTTCTGCATCTGTTTCAAGTCGATTGGGAGTGATTCGAGTAAAGTAGGGAGGGAAGGGCAGTGGTTGAGTGTAGAGACAAGTCGCCTCTTATCCCCCTTTACCCCCTCAATCCCTCCTTGCTCCTCTCCCCCTCCCTCGCTCACCCCTCCCATTCTCTTCCCGCGCACACTACTCTGCATAGTCGCGACACTCAAATCCAATCACGGAGGCCCATGGCCATCGTCGTCGATAAAAGTCTCATCATAATATTTGATGGTGTGCGTGTCATTAGAAAGAAGGAAGGGGAGGGGAGTAAAGGGGGAAGTACACAGCAATGCACTCAAAAGACACTCGGGAGACAGGTGCGGGAAGCGGCGCCCGTTAATGAGGGGGTATACAAGGGAGGGGGAAGGGGAGAAGAGAAGACTTACTTGATACGAGGGAAGGTTGTCCAAGTGATGCGCCTTCTCTAGAGGAGTTCTCTGCAATGACCACGCTTCACCCACAATCAACGTACTATACAAGAGAGAGAGAGACTCGTTCCCGTTGAATGCTACACCTTCCCTCTAGTCCCCCGTCTCTCTCACAAACACCTTTCACAGCCCTCTTTCAGTTCTAAGTAATTGGCCAGCTGTCTCCAATCTGAAAGTGAGTGCGTAGTAGTAGTATTTGTGCCTTGTTGGGTTCGCTCTTGGGCGAGAAGTTGGAGTAGCGATTGACGTCCTTCTGGGGACGAGGCCGAGACGAGGAGAGGAGGACGGTGGAGGGGAGACGGGGAGGGGGCGGGGGAGGCGCGACTCCCACTAACCGACAGAGGAGAGGAGGCTCTGTCGGCTCAGTCGGGATTCCACTGTGCATGCACTCTCGCGACTGCACGAAGACGCCTGAGGAAGAAGAGGGGATGAAGGTGGAGGGGAAGGGGGACGACGAGACGTCGTCCATCGAGATGACGAGACTCAGTGAGGGGATGGAGGACGACGAGGGGTACAGGGGTCGACGACTCATGGGGAAGCACTCTCTGGCAAGACACTCACTCGGTTGCTGCGCTTCCCCCTTCTTTTGATGGTCTCTCGGGGATGCGCGTGACAATTCATTCATTTACCCTTCCCCCGTCATCAATCTCCTACTGTTCTTGTCTCTTCTTTAGCTCTCTCCCTTCTTCTTCTTCTCAAAAAGCCCTTAGCTCCCCTTCATCTTCTTCTTCTCCTTCAACTACTCTCCTCCTCCTCCTGTAGTCAACAGGAAATTTTCTATTTCAGTTTGGCACACCCCAGTCGGTAATGGTAGCGGGAGTGAGAGAGGGAGATAGAGAGAGATAGAGGGGACAGAGTACCACAAGTCTTCGTCGTCCTCTTCTTCTCCTTCTCTTAGCTCTTTTCTTGTCGCTCTTCGGCCCTCCCGTAATCTCCCCATCCTACACGAGAAAAGGGGGAGGGGAGGAGGCAAAAAGAAGCGATGTCGAATGTGTTCCCAGCGGAGGGAGAGACACAATTGGAATGAGCAGTACCTTGGGGTCTCGAGGGAGTAAAAGACTCTTGTGTGTGCCCTTCTCTCCCCTCTACTACGCCGACCACTATCCCTTCTAATGTATCTAAAGACGCTCGCGACGTCCCAATTGTTTGCTTGATCATAAGATATGGAAGCAATTGAGCTCGTGAAAGGGGATATCACGGGCTGTTTCTGACTACGACGGCAACCGTGCGCACTCTCTCTCTGTCTCTCTCCCTCTCTTTCTCTCCCCTCTCTCTATAGGCATCTCTCGTGCCCTATTCCCTGTTTCTCTCAACGGGGATGTAGTCATGGACATGTTGAAAGAAGGAAAGGCTACGCGAGCTTTCAAAAAGATTTGGAAGCCCAGAAAAAGACGAAGAAGGCAGAGACCCAAGTACACATATCCTGCCATCAAATCTTATAGGAAAAGGCAGCAATTCGAAATGCACCGAATAGAGAGAAAGCAGCAGGTGAAAGACGGAAGGGGAGAGATACGGGAGGGTATGTCTAGGAGGGGGGAAGAGGGGCTAAGGAGACGGGTAAGCATAGACTAAGGCATGAAACATATGACAGACGGCTGAGAACTAAATAGAGACCGTTGGAGGAGCGGCATCAGTACCTTATGCTTATCTCCCGTGGGTGGGCTAGCGATCGCTGAGTCAGGGGGGCCTTATTCGTCTTCGAAATGTGAGGTAGACAACGTAATAAAGAGGCTGAGGTCTACCTTATACCGCTGAATTCGACCGAAGTATCGTTGCCACGCGGCATGTCCGTGCATGAGAAAAGAACGAGAACGGTCAGAGGAGGGTCATCCGAGAGATAGAGGGACACGGAGGGGAGGGAGCCTCGACGCTCCTTTACTCCTGCTCTGCCAGGAAGCGAGGGAGGGACGGGGGGAGGGGAGAGAGACGGAGGGAGGCAAAGTAGACTAGGAGAGTCACACACGGACAGCCTCCGTGTCGCAGATCACATTAGAGATGGAAATGACTCGAGCCGGCAAGGACATCCTCACTGTAGGATGTAGTAGGGGGGGGAAAGGCGCGCGTCGAGGGGGAAGGGGGAAGGGGAGAGGGAGGGGCGGGACTAGCCATTGCTGCTTAAGGTGTCACGACGCAATTAGGACGCCGCCTCCCAGGCCCAGGCTTGTCTCTTCTTTTCCCTCTTCCCTCCCCTTTCCCTCTTTATCTCTCTCTAGGGCCAACTCGACGAAGGCCCAGTTGCTGTCAAGGAGACGGAGAATGTCTGCGAGTCCCTTCTACACACCGATACCCCCTCTCCCCCCTACTCCTCTTCCATTCCATTTGCACATAACTACTGGCAGGAAAGAGTATAAGTGGAAAGGCGGCTTACAGAGAGGAGAAGATACTGACGACGAGTCGGGAGGGCCGAGTCTTAGAAGGAGTGGGGGCCCGCTTCTCCTCTCAACGAAGAGTACGGTGTGCGGTCCCAGGAGGGACGCATCCCGTAGTGCCAGAAGGGTCCCTCCCACGTACGGGAAGAGAGACGACGGACTACTCAATTCACATGCATTGCGCCTCCAATGCAATTGTGTGTATGTGTATGTAGTCGTCGCCTTCTTCTCATCTAAGGATATGATAGATATATGAAGAGGCGAAACGACCGTTTTCGCCCTTCCCCATCCTTCGTCTCTCCCGTTTTTCCTCTCGCTCCTTCCATAGAAGACCGACTACATTCTTCCCCCCAAGACCCGCCCTTCGCACCTTTACACTCTCACGCACTCTAATAGCAGAGTCCGATAGTTTGCCTTTTTATTAGTGCCGGTGGACCTATTTTGGTTCTCGTTACCTGAATACTCTGCAAACAGCATGACCTCTATTGACACCCTGTCAAGATCTTGCTAAATGTCCTAGTCCGGATTATCCCAACCTTCTAATTGGAAGGTGTGACTAACACCCGTGAATTTCGACGCGCAAAAGTGGGGATTATCCCCTCCGACCTAAATTTGTTTTATTTCGGCATTTGGGGGAGGGTATGATTTCATTACTGAGTCTCGCCACCTGGAAGGAAGAACACACTACACGAACACAGACACACGGACAGGATCACAGACAAACACACAGATACACTGATATATCGTCGATCGTCTCTCTTTCATTGTATGTATCTCTCTCTCTTGACACTCCGCTGGCAGTCTAAGCATGCGTGAAATCGTGAACAAAGCTCGTAGCGATACTCGCAGTGAGAGAGAAGTCTAAGTGAGTCCTATCCCCCCGACATATCCCCTCAATAGGAGTCCTCAGTCTCGCTCTCGTTACCTTCTCCTTTACCTTATCCGGCCTATAAGACATAGTCGTGAGGAGAGATGCTGTGAGTAGACCTCATGGACAGGTCGGGAAGAGAGGGAAGATGAGGAAGGTGGAAGGGGGGAGAGAAGAGGAGAGGAGGAGTGGGAGATGGTGCGAGTGCTCCTTGAACGAAAGACAAGGGAAATGAGAGACGGACGGGGAGAGGAACACGCGAGGTGACAGCAAATGAATGAGTGTGCATAGAGAGCGAGGAGGGGCGAACGGTAGATGAGTGAATCTGTGCTGCTTGTAATGAGGGGGAAGCGTCGAATCGCACAGATGATTTACCATCGAAGACGGTTGAGATCCAAAGTCGGCACGAAATCTTGCCACATAACAAAATTCCGAGATTCCACGCTGGATTCGCGGCAATTTGCTTGCGGGGCAAGATTCCATCCTGACTTTATAGACTGCACGTATTGTCAAGATTGCGGTAAACTTATACGAGAACGACCAGATTTTCTAGCTCGCGTAGCTTACAAGGAGATGCCGCGAACACTCCGTAAATTTATGAGAAACGACTTTTACAGCTTTTAAGGGATCATTCTTTAAAATAAAAATCCGTTTACAGAATCTGCTACTAAACCCTTTATCGAAAGAAAATCGCTATCCAAGTTGTGAACTTGTAGCTGAAAGTTTGACCTTGTCACGAAATAAAGTAGCCAGGTGATCGGATGAATGTTTTTTTCGTTTTATTGAGCTCCCAAAACAATATTATGGTCATTTTATGGAAACTTTGGGCATTTGAGCACTTTTTAGTGAAAAAGGGTGCGATTTCAAGCTAATATCCCACTACTTGGGTAGCTATTTTCGCTCGATAGAGGGTTTAGTAGCAGATTCTGAAAACGGATTTTGACTTTACTTAGTGGTCCCCTAAAAGCTGTTAAGGTCATTTCTCATAAATTTACGGAGTGTTCGCGGCATCTCCTTGTTAGAGAAAGTGCTCAACTTAGGGGAAAGACAATCAGACCGAACGAAGAGTATCACCCAAGTTCCCTCCCCGATGACCTACTCTGTGTGATCCAGACTCGCGTCGACTGGTGTCCTCCGAGTCTCCAGTCCACATCGTCTAGCCATCAACGCCCTCCCTCCAGTCCCATCCTCGTCTTCTCCTCCGGCTCTTCTCTTCTCCTTCTCCTTCTTCACCTTACTTGTCGACTACTCACTCGCAAAACGGCGCCCTCCTTACTTCTTCCACTTTCCACGACTAAAGGAGGCGTCGAGGGCAATTTGGCACTGCCGCTCTCACGGCTATTGTTTGCCTCGAAAAGGTGAAGGAGAAGCAGTAGGAGGAGGAGGAGGATAGATAAGGTGAGGAGGAAAGTTGACGGGGAGATGACGATGGGGACAGGGAAGGGAAGAGGGGAGAAGAGGGCGAGGACTACAGCGTGCGAAGCAGATGATGAACTAGATGGAGGGCAAGCACTGACATGGAAGAATGCGACTGGAGAAGACCTTTCTATGATGATGAAATGAACAAATATTCAACGAGTAGATAGAGAGAGGGAGCAAGGGGACGAACACGACTGATGAGTACGTATAGTATGTGCAGTATAGCAGATGATGCAGAGAGAAATGGACCGAGAGGAGAGAGGAGTATGAATAGGAAGACATGAAAAGAGTATGGGCTGATGAGATGGGACAGGAAAGGGAAGAGTTGAGGAAAGTAGGCTGATACTGAAGACGATGCTGATACGATTATTGAGAGGAGAGGAGATGGACACTTATTGTAGGAGAAGGAGGGAAGGAGAGAGTATGGGGGATAGGGTCCTGAGGGTAAGTGTAGATACTGCAGGAAGGAGAGGAGGGAGAGCTGGTAGTTGAGTGAGAGAATGAAGGAGAGTCGAGGACGGACGAAACCACTTCTCGGACCCTCTCGACGCAATTAATTTCCGAATCGCGACTGATCTCGCGGCAGATAGCAACGGGGTAGTGAGAATAGAAGGGGAGGGGGGGGGGGGGCGCGGTGTGAAAGGGCAAGACGAGACACAGAGAGCAGACGACAGAGACACATAGCGTTGCCTCTCAATCGGAGACCACAAATGACATTAGTCATGCTAATAGAGTGACGAGAGAAGAAGAAGAAGACGACGGGGTGAGGGAGCGTAGAAGGGTTAAAGGGTTAAAGGGGAGAGGGAGGACGGGATTTGACTGATGACCCATGTGTCTCCTCTAGCCTTCCTTCTCTGTGTGTTCCTCTCCCTTTCCTCCCTTCACATCCCATTTGCATGAAAGCGAAGCGGCCCCAGTCCTTCACACTCCGACAGCCGCTTACTCACTCGTAAGACGTCCCGATTCATCGCCCTCCTTCCCCCTCAGCCACAACCCTCCCATCGAACGGAGTGATAAATGAAATGCGAGAGATTGGCATGTTTTGGGGTCCGCCAGCCTATATATACTAGTTAGGGGAGAGAGTTGGAGATAAAGAGAGACGCGAGGAGGACATGCATTTGAGAGGAGGTAAGCACGAAGAAACGAATGACACGATATGCACCTAGATGAGTGTTGTAGTGTCGAGATTGTATGCAAAGGGAGGGGATGGGGGGAAAGTACGTTCGTAGGCAAGAAAGGAGGGAGATGCAGTAGTGAATGACGAAGGAATGTCCTTCGTAGGGGTCAGCCGAAGGCAAGGTGCTTCAAAAGGGAAGGGCCTCTTTCCAAGTGCTCCGCTCATCCAATTTACGACGTGTCGACTCGACCTCAGACTGCTGCGTGGCCCCCGAGTAGTGATGAAGTGAAAACGATGACACCCCCCCCCCCTCTCTAGGCACTCTTCCCTTTTCCTTGCTAGACCCCCCCCCATACTGATACGGACACTTCCGTCGCCTCCTTTTTGTTTTCAGCTTTCTTTGATTGTATTATGCCTGTTAGTAAGGGCTCAGCCTGCTCCGCTCTCAGCAGAGCTAAAATGAATAAGAAGGACAAGCGGAGAATGAAGAAGGAGGAGGGAAAGAGTCGGGAAGAGGAAGAGGGAACACTTAGCGAGAGAGGGGTGCGGTTCACGCGATGCACTACTTGTACTTTCATCGCTTCACTTTTTGGAGGAAGAGGAGGAGCACTATCTATTTACTGATATTGCTGAGCTAAGTCTCTCTGTACAGCCATCGGAGGATAAAATGAATAATGTATGGGAGTCGGAATGATACATTCTGTGGAGGGTCAGTAGTCTCTTGAGTTGACATGGAACGGAGATAGAGAAGAGCAGACGGCAAGAAGAGTAAGAGAGGAGGAAGTGGACCACACAAGGGTCGTATGGGGAATTGGCGTTCGATGATATACCAGTGGGGAGAAATCAGAGAAGAGAAGAGAGGAGAGGGATATTATGACGACGTTCTAGGAGACGAAGAAGAATGTTCTGCGGAGTATCGAGACAAGGAAGGAAACCGTGACCATTTTCTCTATACAGCTCAATGACAATGCCCGACAGGACAATATCTATCCTTCGCCCATAGTCCATCCGTCCTTCCCCTTCATCAATCACCCCAAGGTATGTTGTTCTCCCCTCGGCAACCTATCCATTACTCCATCTCTCCTAGGTATACCGCCTTCCTCGTCAGTACCTTCCCCCTCCAATCTATTCTATTCATTTCACTCCTTAACTATCTCTCTTATTTACCTCATCCCCTCCGTCGACGCTTAATTACTCCTCCAATGATTGCTTATGGCGTTTTATTGTCATGCAAAGGGAGGAATGGAAGGGAAGAGGATGTCGTAGTCCTCGGAATGAAGAGTAACCTAAGAAGGAGAAGAGAAGAGCAGGATGGGTCCTTCTTCTTCTTTTTCTTCCCTTTTAGACTCCATCTACACAGCCTCCGTTGAATCTACTTCAGAATGTGAACCTCATTTCAGGTTTGGAATGAGAAGAAGACCCAGGAGACTATCTCTCCTTCTCTCTATCTACTCCTGCCGACAACTCCTCTACAAAGCTTCATGGGAATTCGGGTAGACTCTAAATGCTTATGGCAACGAAAGGAAGGAAGGGGAGGAATGCTTGTGAAATGGCTGCTGTGCTTGGGGGAGTGACAGGGGCGCGATGATTGGGGTTGGAGAGTGGGTAGGGGAGGGAGAGGAGAAGGGGGGGAGGTAGTGGGGAGACTGTACTTAGCCTTCGAATGGGGACTGAACGAGGTGTTGATGCAGACCCTCCATTCCCTCGCCTTTCCTCCTCTTTTCCTCCCTTCTCTTACTTCCTTCCGTTGAACACGGTGGATGCATGACAGAAGGAGGCGAGGCGTGAACGGGAACGAGAGTGGAGGGACTGACGATGGGGGGACCGAGAATAGACCCCCCTGTTTGGGAGAAGGATAACAAGGGTGTAGGGGTGCCTCCCTGTTTGGAAGGGTGATAGGGGTGCCTCCTCATTCATCGAATGAGGCACTGCTAGCGGCGGTCGGGCACTCGAGGCAAGCGGTCGTCGTGCCCAACAAAACAAGCGAGAGAGTAAGTAGTGTGAAAGGCGATGGAATTCACTCAAGTGGCCAGACGCACAAGCACACGCCCGAACAAGGGACGAGGAGCCTATTGCTGTCTCTCTCTCCCCTCGTCTCCTCACTAATCATCACCACATTTCCCCCTTCTTCTTCTTCTTCTTCGTCCCTTCCTCCAATCTCTCTCCCACAGTGAAAAACGCTCAAGCTAAGCGGAGAGGAAGGAGTCTCGTCAAAAGAGGGAAAGGATCGTACCTGGAAGGGATACGCTCCATGGAAGGAGTTGCCGAATCCGTGAGAGTGGAGACCGACGGCGGAGGCAAGTGGATGGAAGGGGACTTTGGAGGGATAGGGGACGGTCGGGGGAGGGACGGGGATGGGGGCACGGGATACACGGGGATACGCTGATCCGTTAGGTGCTCGAGAGTGCGAAGACGACGGGGCTACGGGGACTGCACTGTTATTGTTGCTGAGCGACGGCGTGTTATTGTTGTCGACCGGCGGATGACCGCTAGGGAATGACTGACTGGTCGGAAGGGACATGCATGGGAATGGAGAGTGGATGGGAAGGGAAGGCGGAGGGTACTGACCGAAGGGGTACGACACTCGCAGCGACAAACAAGACCGAAGAGGGGAAGGGGGCGGGGAGTGGAGAAGGGGAGACGGAGGGGGAGAAGAGGAGTAAGGGGACGATGAATACGTGTGGAGAGGGCGTCGTTGTGGCGTGATCAGGGGAGGAGTCTTGGATATGAAGGGGGATGGGAGGGGGAGAGACTCTCCCTCTCTAACCACCGACTTGGACGTTCCCCCTAGGGTCTACATAGATCATCCCTCACCCATGCACAGCCCCCAGAAGCTTTCTTACACATGTCATTCCGTTTACGACTAAATAAACTATCGTCTCTGCGCTCCTTCTGAACACTCCGCTGAGAAGACTGAATAAGGAAGACGAAGGAGGAGAAGAGTGCTGAGAGAGAGAGGTAGAGAACCTTTCGAGGGTCTACGGTAGGTAGAGGAGTTGCTTCATTCTTTCTCCTTCTTTCTTCTCTACTGCCCCCCTTTCCATTCCTCCTGTCTCCCAAGGAAAGACTCGGAGGAAGATGGACGCGTAATGCTATCAAAAGAAGGAGTGAAGTTGTTGGTTCATATCGGTTGAGGAATGGGCCAAGTTTGCTACTCTTCCACTGGTCCGAGAAGAGATTGAGATTCCCGGAGGGGCAAGCACTTATTTAGCCGAGAGATGACTCCTGCCGACCCATTCCTCTTCCCTCCGACGCCTTTTTGGCATGTCGGTCGCGTGCAGATAAGAGGGGAGAGAGAAGGATGGAGAGGGAGATCTGAACTCAGAGTGCGGAGAAATCGGAAGAACGCAAGAGATGGACTCTGACATGAAATATATTCAGTTGTCGCCAGCGCATTCTAACGACTTAGAGAGAGAAGAGAGGGAAAAGGAGAAGGAAAATAGAAAATGCATAAACGGTCACCGTCCACGGGAACGGTAAAAGAGCATTTGTCAAGAAGAGATGGGGAGAAGTATGAGAGAGACACGATATATTTGATGCTTTGGTATGGCGAGAAAAACAGCCGAGAATACGCAATGAGATGCTTATGCGCGATCGTAGCTTATTACAGATGAACGTCGATCGGGAACTTGCATATTCTAGTAGCTTTTAAAGGATAGCGACGCTCGGATTTCGTAAGCTAAAGTGATTCTCGTGCTCTATACATATGAACATTATTAACGCGCCAAATAATAAGACCAAGTAAATAGAAAAAGTAAAACAATAATTTGAACGAATTGTTCCAAATTCAAAATTTTACCCAACAACCCAGATGTACATAGCGAAACGTTCGTCTCAACGCGGTGGAGCGGTGAAATATAACGATCTTCAAGCTTTTTTAAAAGCTTGAAAATCGTTTTTTTCAATATTGTCACAATATTTTTGCTTACTTTTGCGAAATTAATCAAAATTTTACAACTTTTTAATTTGTTGATTTTTCTGTGCTTTAAGACATGCAAATTTCAATATTCTAGATATACATATTTTAGATAATTTCATCAGTCTCCGACATTAGGACCCTGTTGCAATCTAATATCATAGTTTTTCACATATTCAGAATAGTAACTTGACATAGACGCGCGTTAGATGTTCTTGAAGAAATTTCTTATCTCATTCGCACTTTCTGTTTTGCTTCTCTAAATGCTAATTTGCGTACTGGTACAAGCCAGAGGGCGGGCGTGTCGCAAGTACAGTTGATCGAGGAAAAGACGAAGATATCCGTTGTTGACTACTACAGCACGACCGCTTACGCATTCATGCCTCCGAAGAGGAACACATGTATAAAATGTTATTTTGGGAGCCGATCGACGATATGACAGAGAAAAGGGAGGAGACGGGGATGGATTCCGTGTCGGGATTGCACACGATCCTCCTGCCTGTCTCCTCCATTCACGACACTCACACGACACTACACAAAACTGACTGTAGAAGAGACTCACCGTTACGGCCGCTCCCTCGAAGATCTGAAAGGACGAATGATTTGAGGAAAGAGGAAGAGGAAGGGGCGAGAGGCTAGTATCGAGAGAGTGCGGCGAATGCCGCGAAAGTTGAGCAGTGGAATATAACGACATCATGAGTCAGTGGGGCGAGGAGCAAATAATCGAATCGGAGGGCTGAGGAGATATGAGAGGACCAGATGACAGACAATGAGAATGCACATGTCAAAGGACACGATGGCCTTAGGATGAGGGCAAGGAGGGAATGAGAAGGGTTGGAGTTTGGAGAGGTACTTTAAGGAAGGGAGGAAAGGGGGACAGGAGAAGCCACTCTTCCTTGTTGAAATGGAGCACAAAGTGAGAGACAAGCCTGGATAATCTGTTTAACCCTACTCACTCAGTCGCTCCCTCATGGGACCCACGATGAGGACTCTCCACTCAGCACTGTAGTGCATGAAGGGGAGTGTTACGTGATCGAGGGTGAATACGAGAAGATATAGGCATACGGTAGGGAGGGGCAAATAATCAATATTGATTAATTGAAGACGACAGTCCTGCAGATGAATAGCAAGACTTATGAAGATGAGTGGGAAAAGGGTGCGACTCGGACGGGTGAGGGATTGGTTATCACAGGCGATAAATTGAGAGAGTGCGAACACATGTCGTAGTTAGTAGAGGAAAATAAGAAGAAGAAGGAGAGATGCGAGAAGGGTGGGAAGGTATGAAGAAGAGACGAAGGGAAGGGAGGAGAGCGAGGGAGGGAAAGGGGGGGGGGGAGAAGACAAGAAGACACCAGCCTCATCGCCTTCTTCACCATGCATATCATATGCTCGAGATATACCACCCGTCTCTCCCTCTCAAACACATTCTCATCCCGCATAACTCTTCTTCTTCTTCTTCTTGCCTCTTCCTCCGTTCACCTTACACAATTCGAAGACCGAGCAGTATTATAGGTTGATCACTCATAGGAAGCGGCAGCTATTACTAAAACTAAATATTGCCTGAGAAGGCCCGAGATTGTCGTCGTTCCCGTTCACTTTTCATCTCTCATCTATCTCACCCTCAATTTCCGCTCCTCTCATTTCTACCCCCCTCTCTTCATATACACCCCGTTCATCTAATCCCGCCATTGATGACACAATCACATCTCATACACAAAGAACCCTTTCAGTCCTTCAGTCTCTCCCTCCGACCTATACTCTATCTCTCTCACGTAGTAATAAGTGCATCTTAGCCCCTACCTAGCCCTAGAGGCAGTAACGAGAATAATGATGAGAAGAGACTGACTGCTGTTCTCGTGATGACTACGCTTGAATATCGGAGGGAAGAGTAATGGAAAGAATAGAAGAAGGAAGAAAGAACCGAACGACGGAAGGCTATGCAGAAGGAGAAAGAGAGCTCGTAGAAGCCTCTTCATCTTTAGTGCGTATGGGATAGGAAGGAAGGAATAAGCATGTGAATGAGCTTGTAAGAGTCAGTCCGGAGTCTCTGACAACGAATTGATGCACTATTGCTGTAGGACATGGGGAAGGAGTCAACCCCACAGGGGAATGAGCAAAGGATATGGAGAGGGATAGGGTAGGGGGAAGAGGGGGGAGAGGACCTTCTTAGGGCCCGAATTCATTTTAGTCACTACTCCAATCCGGGCGTGTATACGGTAGGACGAATGGATCCGTGAGTGGCTCCTAATGACAACGGGAGGGTAGTCCCCCTTATACTAGGGGAAGGACGACCACTGAAATGGGGAATGGAGAAGAAGAAGAAGAAGAAGAAAGAGAAGGTAATTGAAGGGAAGAAGAAGGAGGATGAAGGGAAAGCACTTGGACAAGCCATGAATGAGTAGTGAAAGAATACCGATGAGTGGACGGCAGCAAATAGTTGAATACGAGGAGAGGTATACGAATGGAGTAGTAAGGAGTAAGAGAATAGAAGGGAAGAGGGGAAGAGGAAGAAGACAGACATGGGCCAAGTAGAAGGGCTAATTCAAGTTGCAAGAAAAGGAAACGAGAAGGGTATTGGCGGTGGACACTGCCTCATAAGCCCCCCTCTGAGTACCCCGAGAGAAGCCCCCACTAATCTACGACAACTCGTCGTGAACATGCCCATCCTTAGAGGGAAGAGGAAAGATGAGGTGGTGCCAGATTCGAGGACAGAAGGGGGGAGAGGAGGTTAAGGAGGGGAGGACGACCTAAATGAGAGACAGACACCAAGAGACGAAGAAGGACACAAAGCGTACGAAGGGGACGATGCTGTAATTGAATACACCGGTCGAGACTGGGATGGGAGGGGAGGACTGCACGGGAGGAGGGAAGAGGAGGGGAATGAGGGGAGGAAGGAGCGGGGAGAGGAGGTAGGACGACAAACACGATGCGAAGGACCATGACATGACACCTAAGCCCGTATCCTCTTCCTCTCCCCTCTTCTCTCCTCAAGCGACATTCTCTTGCTATTTTTCGAGATTGACAACCAGCTCAGAGGGGCATTACGACCCGCTGTCGCAGTGCAATCTGATACTGCATCGAGAGTTTTTAAACGCGAAATGGTTTGACAAGAGAGAGAGCATGAAGGGGGGAATGAAGGGGGCTTGGCTGGTAATCAGAGAGCAACGCAGTGTCCATCGGTAGATAGAGAGTGCAGTAAAGCGGCCGATATCCGATCTTCCCGCTTCTCAGGTGAAAGGGGAAGCAAAGGAGGAAGGAGAAGGGAAGCAACGTCTCTCTGTCTTTCTCTCTACGCAATCATAACCAAGACAATGACGATGACACGACATTCCCATACAGCCTACCTACCCCCCTTCTTCCAGTCGGAATATGATCATTCGGAGGAGTGACATGTATGGTCTATGCTGTGATCAGTGCCAGATGCAGTTCCCAGTCATGTTCTCGTCTTAGTCATCAATAGCTCAATCAGGTGTGATGGTTGTCCCTCGTCCGCTCCTCCCATTCCCTTCTCTTCTCCCTCCCTCAGTCCTTCCCAGATGTCTCGACTTCTCTCGCCTCTCCAAGTACCGTCTATTACTGATTGCGACTATGTGAGATATGCGACGGAAACGAGTGCAATGCAGGCGGTAGTGAGTGGAGAGCAGGGAAAGGCCAATAAGAGGAGTCAGTCCGAGAGTGGTAAGTGTCCCTTTCTACTTTTTTAAATAAATAAAAACTATGTAAGATTTGTAAGATTTCTTATGCCTTCTGCAGACTTCGCGGATTACATCATTAGCTATTGTAGCATTACCATGCAACGCTTTAAAATTAAAGAGTACTGCACAACAATTATAAAAACGAGTGAGGATCTTGTTGTAGGAATGGGAATGTGCACAAGAATAGACCAAACGAATTAAGTGACAAAACTTTATCTTCCGTAAACTATAGCGATTATAATGTAAAACGTACAAGCACTTATTCAATACTTTACAATTAATTCATCCTTATTATTACTATCGCGTAGCACCACATATGAAGATTACTGAAGCGTGTGCGCGAGTCTGATTTATAGCTGCGGGAAAGGGATTATATGCGATGGGGTGGGATCACTATGAGAACACAAATAAATACTAGATGGGCGTAGTACTAATATTCTACTGTTTATATGAACAACAATGGAATTACTGCTTAATTCTTTTAGAAAATTGAACAGAGAACTTCCGCTATTAAATAGATAAACCATCATGTGTTCACACATGGCCATATTCCTTCTTCTCCATCCATCTAGGTCTCTGCTTGCACTGCTTTTTCTACAATGGAAAAAATTTATATTATTCGTTAGAGGAAAATGTGGAATTTGCTCCTTTTCTCAGAAATTACACTTCTTTAACATTCTTGTTTACGATAGAAGTCACTTTTCACACATGCGATAAACATTGGCAATGCCAGTTCAGGTTCAGACTATTTCAATGGTTACAACAGTCCGTCTTCCTACGGAGATGCCAATGCGAAGCGTCGCTTCCGTACCAACTTCACCGAATCACAATCCACGATGCTCGAAGAGGCATTCAAGGTATTCCTTCCCTTCCCCCGTGACCCCTCTCATTTCCTCCCTCATAGACTTCCCTCTTCTCCGCAGACACTCAGACCCCCGTCTCTTCGCTTGTTTTGCTCTCCTGTTCCAATAAGGAAGATGATGAGTAGACGTTCCTCTATTCCCTTACAGGCCTCACACTATCCTGATCAACAGACGAAGAGAAGTATGGCCGAGTCTCTCTGTATTCCCGAAGATCGAGTGACGGTCAGTCTCATCTCATTGTATCTCATTCTGCCTCCTGAATCACACCCATCATTGTTCGTCGTAAAGGGGGCCTGAGAGAGGGGGGAGAGTGGGGAATGGGGGGATACTGTGGCCATGTGTCTACTCTCGAGCAATCAATCACCATCCACAGCCGCCAGCCGGAGGAGAGAGCGTGCGAGAGGAGGAGGGCGCAGAGAAAGAGAGATGGGAAGAAGTTGGGAGGAGGCCATTGCTTGTCTATCAATGCATCACCCTCTACAGGTCTGGTTTCAAAATCGCCGTGCGAAGTGGCGGCGGAAGGAGGTTCGGGAGAAGGAGAAGAAGAGTGTCCCCGCGACAGTCCCCGTGGAAACTCCCCCGCCTACGGTAGTCACCCCCTCCCTTCTCCCCTCCATCATATCCACCCCCAACCCCTACTCTCCGTTCCAACCCCCCATCGTCCCTCCCGTTCTCCCTCCCGTCCCTCAGTATTTCCATTCACCCATGTTCACCAACGAGTATGCCTTCGCCTCTTCCGAAAGTCACCTTCACTTCCTTGATTACTCTCTATGAGTGTGTGTGTCTTCTTCTCGTAACAACCATGCTGTCTATAGGCAGATCATCGTGTATTTGATTGCTTTGAGAGAAAGATAAGAGAACAGAACATCGAAGCGTCTGAAGGAGGGGAATTGGTTTGAACCGAACTGGTGACAACCGGCAAAATTAAATGGCACAAGAGTAGCACACAAGCGAATATGATAGGGAGAGGGGAAAGGATGAGAGATTTGGCTAGTAGGGAATGAAGTGAGATCAGGAAGACTGGAAGACTTATTGGCTGTAGGATGGGAGACAAAGGGGAGGGAAGAGGCCGGTGTAGAGAGAGAAGGGTATGACAACAGCACGACAAGAGCAAGTAGACAGGGAGAGGGCTACCGGTAGAGGAAGGGAACATAACGATACCTAGGTCGAGGGGGGGCTTAAGTTAGTGAGGGTGCTCCTCACTCAGAGGATCCGTCTCTCCGTCTATACTACGGATGGAACCAGCCATGAGGGGATTGAAGATGGCAACCGACTCCTTCTTCGAGTCGTCGTCGTTCTCTAAGGGAATGAGGGCCGTCTGTTGTGTGGGAGGTGAGGGGGGTCGGGGCGCGGAGGAGGGATGGGGAGGGGGAGGAGTGAGGACGGAGGGAGCGATCGAGTCGTTCTTCATGAGGGCCGTCGTAGACGTGAGTGATTCCTGCTTCCTCTCCTTGGGGGAACTCCCATTCAGTTCTCCCATCGGCACTCCCAGTTTGTGGTTGTGATGGTGAGACTCGGGCACGTACGTACGCTCCGTCTCGAAGTGATCACGTCTCCTGAAATGATTAAATATTATTTCCTATTTTGATCCCTTTAATATGCAAGGTTGACTCACATAAAGAAGTGGAAGGGCACTTTCGACAATTGCCTCTTCAGCGCATTCTGTATCTCGCTATTGAGGAAACAGTAGAGGACGGCGATGAATATTCCCTTAACAATATTTTTACTTTTTTCATAGAAATTACCATAATAAAGTTTTTATTGCTATTCGTACTCTCCGCACCTGTGAGTGTTGTAGTATGGCCGAGCCGAGCATGTACGCTCCACTGGGCTCGTCGGGTTCATAGAAAAGCGGAATGTTCGAGACCCCGAGGAGCGGAACCAGGAGCAGTGTGGCCTTGATTGTGCGCCTACAAGACAGTTTTTCCATTAATAAGCAAATATCCTGTAATATGTAAATATCCATTAACATGCAAATATCCATTAACATGCAAATATCCATTAATATGCAAATATAATCGATAATCGGTCCCTTTGCACCCCCACATCCGCTCCCATTCCCATCCCATTCCCCTTCGTGCATACCATATCTTCTTCGATTCCGCCGTATTCTCGCTGCCTAATTTCTGGACGAGAATAACGACGATGGCTAGCAGGAAGATGAGGTTCATCTGCAATTCGCAATCTTCTAAGGGGGGAGATGGATGGGCTAACAATGAGAGCGAAGCCCATGGTTCCCGCGAGGATCCACAGATGGTCTCCCTGAGCGTACGGTAGCCAACAGAAGGAATTGGGGTTCTGTCGTGTCTTCAACTCGTGTACTACCGTCCACGTCATGACCACGGCGAACGGAACTCCTTAAAAGGGAGAGACTCTTTAGACGAGAGACGAAGCGTAGTTGCACGTTGTCACGTATTTTGCTCATTCCACCCCGTCACTCCCCCCGATCCACGACCATTATGCCTGCGTGTGTTATTAGAAAGTAGGCGGCATCCGATTACAACTCGACTCTCTTCCTAATAGGATGACACTCCTCCCTCCGTCGATGCTCATACAACACAAATAGCCGCGGAGATGCACCATACATCATTCGCTGGCCTGCTCCGAAAGGGGAGCTAAGGAGAAGGAGAAGAACAAGAAGAAGGAATAGAGCTGACAACGTTCCGCATGCATCATGTGTATGAGACACAAGTCCCCTGTGGGCCGATTGAAGAAGTATCGAGGGAAAGGGAGGGGGCCAAGGGGGGAGAGAATGTGTCGATCTGCATGCGTATTCTGGCTCTTCCCCACAATAGAAATAGGCTGACGACACAAGCAATTGGTTGGTGTCTATCCCCTCTCTCTGTCTCAACGTATTCATCTTGAGTCACGCGAGTCCCCAAGGATAGAAAGTCTCGTCGCATCTTCGAGTCAGGGTAATGAGTCGCGAACGCGCTTGATCGTTCTCTTCTCCCTCTACACTACTTACATTCGACGAGGGGAGGGAGAGCACACGGAAATTAGCTGACGGAGAAGGAGACGCTAAGACTACGTTACTCACCCCATCCAGCGAGGAGGTAGAGGTAGTACGGGGCATCGGAGTGACGCATAGCGAAGACGGTGAAGCGAGAGTAGAGGTACGCACCCTCTATGAGCATCCACATGACAGAGGCTACCTGAAGGGGAGGAAGGTCGTCGAGAAGGGAGACGACAGGCTAATCGCCCGTAGGGGAGGGTGTCTCCCGGTGACACGAGCAAGTCTCTCAAACGACTACCTGGAAGTAGATGACGAACCAGAGGATCATCTTGCAGATCCAGTCCTGCAATCGATAGAATCGTCACTCATCGTCTTCTTACATAGTCATGCCTCTATCCCCCTACGACGACGCTCACTCTCGTCTCCTCAATATCATTACGCACTGCTCATAATCGAATGTGTCTTCGAACGAACAGAAGAGGCCTCCTCAGTCCCCTCTCCCCTCCCTTCTTTCCCTTCTCTTCCCTATACACACTGCCCTTCCCTGATTACCGCCCTTCTCCTCTCTCTTTCTGTCGCTGTCACTTCCCTCACGCGAAACACATACGACGACCCTAATAGAACGAGGAAGAGGTCCCTTACGTAGTTCATGAGATATGTGGGATTGAAGGTGGAGCAGTCCTGGAAGAGGTTGGATGACTGCACTACTGTCCATACGGCGAGGACAGCGAAGCGAAAGACGAAGGCCACAGCGAGGTTCTTGTGGATGGCGAGTCGTCTGAGAGGGGAGAAATATTGGGATCAGAGGAAGGGAGTATACCTGCACTGTATGGAGTCAAAGATGGAGAAGAGGACTATCGCCGCGACGAGCAAAGCGACGGAAACAATGGAGAGCGTGAGCGAGACGGAGATGACGACATCCCGAAGCACGTCCGGACACTGCAAGACCCATCTCTGAACTTTCCCACGACATTCCCTCCCCCGATCGGAGGTCTCCCGATATATTCTCCACTCCTCCATGCCCTACCAACACGCGCGCGTATTCTCTCGTGATGCATACATGACGAAGATGGAAATCAGCAAATTGGTTGCCGAATTCTCGCCCCCCTCTCTCCATGGGTAGTTGCCGTTTTCTCGTCCTCTTCCGCTCCCTTATTTCTATCGTTTCTCGTTCGACTGACGGCACGCAATAACTGTTGAGCGGGCATGACGGCAATTTATCGGAAGGCACTCCGAAATAGCCGTAACGGTGAGGGGAGGAGAGGGCATCGGGCGGAGTAAGTTGGAATTGGAATAGATGGAGACAAGGGCGGCAATCAAGAAATGAAACAGGAGAACGAAAATGGAACGGGGGAGTTGGCTGCGAGGGCTGGCATGGGAGATTAGAATATGACAGCCTACGCGAAAGAGTTTCATGGCACTGCTGCAATAACTTTCACAAAAGTAGTAAATTAATACAGTAATGAGATTTTTTCTTTCAAGACTTAGAAATTTTAGAAATTCATTTTATTCTTCTCAGGTATAATTTGTTGTCATATCAGTTCAATCATACACACGTTACAATCTGCATATACCCCCCTAAAAAAGGGGTATATGCAGATTGTACTGCCAGTTTCAACCCCTCCCTGGAACGCTGTTTTTGCACATTTTTATTAGGATAGAAATACTCATAAATGAAAAGGCTGTGTTCAGAAACCCATGAAAAATTGCTATAACAAAATGGCAAAATATGTTCAAGCATGGAAATGTAACTTCGCGGAAGCATTTTACCTTCATTCCAATAACCTTTCTAAATCGTCAGTACTCTACAATCTACGTGTAATTCGATGTATGCTCATCAGGCCGCTCTACCGGTTGTATGTTTGAGCTAATATGTTTTCAAGGGACTATAACTGCAAAGAATCTGATTATTTATTAGGGTAAAACTCACAACTCGACAGAAGCCGACGATGCAGTGCGTGTAGTCGTGAACGACAGTCAAACACTGGTTGTAGTTGGCGGGTTCCCAAGCCCCGTTGAGGTCGCAGTACCGAGAGGCCAGATGGATATCTGCAACTGTCCCTCCACCCTCGTTTCCCCATCCCTTACTACCCGCTATTCGTTCACAGCCGGGAACCGTCGTACAGTACGAGAAGGGACACTTCCTGTCCACGGTCTCTCCATACCCAGTCTTCTGCCAACACATCGACCGATCAAAGTCCGCATCGCATCCACTTAAATAGACGTTAGATGTCCCCTCTCACTCTTCCTCTTCTACAAGTTCTCCCTCTCAACTCTTCTCTATTCCTCCTTTCGACGGTTTCGCATTTCAGAGCAGAGTGGGACATGCAGACGGCAAAAGGACAACTGTTAGTGATGAATGCCCACTTCCGCTATTGGGGATTAAAGTGAAACAACGAATGAGAATAGCCTCGCTCTCATTCCGTCATCTTATGGAATACTTCGAGGAAAAGGAGAGAGACAAGAAGGGGAGAGAGACACGCGGCTAATTGAGTTGTTTGTATTGAAGACAAGGGCGACGGAGTGAAAAGGAGGCATCTCAGCTAAATAGAGTGGAAGGAGTAGGAGACGAAAGAAGAGTCTGCGATTCGGTCACTCACTTGCTATTTGTCGACTGATTTGCACGGAAGTACCCCAGACACTGCTCGAATTCTGTCGGCATCGAGGGGAAGCTAAAAGTAGGGAGGAATGCGAATGAGTGGGGTCAAGTACGCGACACGAAGGGAGAAGGTAAGTATGAGAAGAGAGGAGATGAAATGTGAAGGGGCCGGGCAAGACATGGAATATAAGCACACTTTTATCATTCGTCACGAACGAGTCTGCCAAGATGAAGATGATGCGAGAAAGAATAAGGAGAAGGAGGCGAAGAGGAGAGGAGGCAAAAATGAATGGAACTCAGGGGCGAATGGAGGATAAGAGAGTGAGAGAGAGAGAGAGAGTGAGTAAGGGGAAGAGGACCTGCAGGGGAAGAAGACACGAACTACGGATAAAGAGGGAACTATGTTGAAGGAGGAGAAGCAAGAGTAGTTGAGGCACTTAGGAGACAAGAGCAACTAGGGGCTCGATGACAGCGAGGGAAGGAGGATTAGAGGGGAAGGTATAGTAGGTAAGAGGCGACTGGATGATAGGGAGAGAACAGACAGGGCAGACGTGCTAATCCGAAGTAATGGACGGCGATCGAAAAGGGAATGGAAGGGAAAGAGTTGCCGAGAAGAGGAGAAGGGATTGAAACGAGGGCGACAAGCGTTTCTCGACGATGCGACAATAGTTTATGAACGGGACTGCCAAGGGAGGCGAGGCGGACTATGAAATGGCCATCTCCCACACTCATTCCCCCTCTCCCGACCGCTGTCGACGGGCGACTCGAAGGGAAATGAGTGCTGAGAGTGTGTGTGAGTGTGGCTGCTCCAGTCGGTTAACTGCAAATGAGCCTCTTTATTCCCGTGACCCTCCCCTTCCCCCTCCCCCTCCCCTCTTCGCATAGCTTCTTCTCCTCTTCACCCAACGGCCCTATCTACTTTCACAACGCCTACTCCCACAAAAGACATGCCACCTTTTGGTTCTCGCACTTTGCTAGATGAAGTAAGCAACAGAGCGAGGACTTGGTATGGGGCACCTTCCTTCCGTTCTATTGAACTTGTCGTTTCGCTTTCGGGAAGGAGAGAAAGGAGGGCGTATGTCACGACGCCTTGGACAAAGTCATCAATTGGAAGGGATTACAGGAGGGGACATGAAGGCAGAGAAAAGACTTGAGAGGGAGTGGAGGGAGAGAGAGAGCTTATTCACGGTTGGAAGGGACGACCGAAGGGGAAGAAGACGAGTCTGGAGGGGGAATGAAGGAGAGGGCAAAGGGGAGAAAGGGGAAGAAGAGGGGAAGGACGAAGGCACAGAACGTCTTGGACTGGAGTTGAGAGCGAGTGGGAGGGGTGCGTAATCACATTGCCTTTCCCCCAACGACAATGACTGAGGAGAGACATTCAGAGTAGGAAACGGAGGGAAGGACGAAAGAACGGACGTGTTTAGAGATGGGAGGAGGAAGAGGAGGATGGGGAGGAGGAGGACTAGAGGACGAGCACAAACGATGACTCGGTCTATAGGAGGGTTATGACTGTTTCCATGCATACTCCAGTCTATGTGATAGAGCCACGGGGATTCCCGTTATATATAGAGACGGATGAATGCGTGTTGACAACGCCCCTTTCCACCAAGAAGCCTTTCATTTAGCGCAAACTCGGAGATTAGCGCGCCTTATTCACTCAACGGATACGAAGAGCTGGAAGAGAAAGAAACAAAAACGAGGAAAAAAGGAGAGGAGGTGATGACTGACGAAGAGTGGTGCTGGATGAGTAGTACACATGAGGGTGATGAGGAAGAAGAAGGGAGAAGATAGAGAGAGAAGGGGTGGGGGCACGTGTGATGGAAGAGGTGATGAGGGAGTGACCTATGGACGGAGAGGGGAGGACTCTTAGTGGTGGATTGGAGGAGATCGGATGGATCAGTGGGGATCAGAGAGGAAGTAGACTCGTTCTCTTTCCCTTCGACAGCCGCTCTCTCTCTATACCTCCGCGTGCATTGATCATTCCATCTACACATGCTCCATCTATCAAGCGTCTCTCTCACAACCACTATCACTCCCTCCATCCCTCCCCCCTCCTTCTACCTCCACCCTCTCCCGTTCATTCAGAACTCACTTCTTGCCACTCTTCGCTCGACTTACCGCTATGAGCGCTGTAGCAGAAATAAGCATTGCCTAGCCTGCCAATCCATGAATTTTTCTGAAGAGAACCCGAGGGAATAAGGGGGCCGGCGTCGAATGCGAAAAAGTCTACTATATCAAAAGGCTGCGCCGCGAAGACGGAAAGGGTTCGACTCTCGGAAGGAAGGAACGAAAGGCTTTAGAGACCGCGCCTTTATGGGGTCTTTAAGCAGAAGAACAGGCGAAATAGAGTACAACTATATCCACGAATCGAGTTAGAGAGACACACAATGAGAGAAAGAGATGAACCAGAAGAAAGGAAGGGTAAAGGGGAGGAGAGAAGGGTAGAAAAGGGGAGGGATGTTGGGAAGGAGGGGACAGAGAAGGGCACTTAGAGACTCGAACACGACTGACACGCTGCATTACTCGCACAATCATACTTCCCCTCCCTCACTCTATCTCTCCCCTACTCATCCCTCTCATCTCCCCCTTTTACTCTTCCTTCGTCCTCTTATTCCCTCGTCGAATACCACAACACTCAAGCACTAACGAATGCATGAACTCAGAAGATTAAGACGACGAAGAAAAAAGGCGAGAAAAAGACAATGAAATGTCAATTTGGATGAAGGAAAGAAGTCAGATGAGTACACACACTGTAGAGAGCGACGGGGGATATAAGGTTAGTGAAAAGATGGGAGGACTCGCATCTCTGACGGGATCTTGAAGGGAAAGGAGCTGATCCGAGTGGGGATAGGACCGCTTTCTAGAGAAGGCACAAAGAAGAGGAAGACTCGAGAGGAACAGAAATAGAGCGTCGTCCCTTCCCTTTCATCCTCCACTCCTCCTTATCCCCCTCGTTCCCCCTCCACTTCTTCTTCCGATTACCCTTCCCATCTTTCGCCACCTGACGCGTTCAAGCGCTTCATAGCATGAAATGCATCCGAGATGGAAGGTAGGCAGTCCACTCTCTTAGAGGACACGGAAGGGAGCGAATAAGGGGAACATAAAAGGAAGGCAAAAAGAGGGCGGAAATCAGTGAGCAGTCGGGGGTCCGTGCTACACTTGCCTTCAAGAGGGTTCTTCCGCGATTGAGAGGGGATTGAGGAGAGGAGGGTTGGAGAGAGAAAGGTTAGAATAGCAACGAAAAGCACACAAACATGCAACGCATCCTGGAGAGTTAACCGGGGTGGATGAGGAGGATAAGGGGAGGATGAAGAAGTGAGTGGGAGACAGGAATAGGAGGGGACGAGGGGAAAGACCAGTGAAACGGCAGCTTCTCATTGCATACGCTTCTAGGGGAATGGAGAGAGAGGCGACTCTTCGCAGTACCACTTATTCCGATTCGAATGATGTACACGGGAAGGCACGACAAGGCAAGATGTAGGGGGTCTGAGTCTGAGTCCCCCCTACTCCCCCCTTACTCCCCCTCCCCCTCAGTCTTCTTAAACTACTCTCAACAGTGATTGACTCACTCGACGTCGCCCTTCCGCCCGTAATGACACTTCCAGCTCAGTCGACCATAAATAGATGCGACGAGAAGAAGAAGGAGGGCGAGGACTTGGTCAGCGAAGACTACTGAGGTTGTCTTCCGAGATGGAAGGACAAGGAACAATTCCCGAACATGAAGGGGGACGAGAAAGAGAAAACGATGTTTCCGACGGGAAGTTCGAAGGGAAGGGGAGAGGAGAGACACCTGAAGAAGGCATGGGCAAGGACTACCGTAGGATATTTAGGGAGGCGGACGAGCCATAACAGGATACACTACTACCAGCCAGAAATGAGTGAGGCAAAATAAAAGAAGAAGAAGACGACGACGAAGGAGGAGGAGGGGAAGATTGGCCGAATGTGATGCAGTAGGAGAAGACAACGGGGATGTATCTCCCTTGGTAGACACGAGGGGGAGGAGAGTCGATGAGGAGAAGAAGGAAGAAGAGGCACGAGGGAATGGCATCAGAGGGGACGACTACTTGGTGATAGACACACATCGACCGTCTTCTTCTTCTCCTTATCCTTCTCCTACTCATTCCTCGTCCTCCTCTAATTGTCGGCATTGTCCCCGCTTCTTCTCCTCCCTCCTTCGTCTTCTTCTCGCAAGACGAACGGCCAAATCCTCGAGTCTGTCACAAAGCAAAGCAAAACAAAGTGGAGTGAAGAAGAAGGAGGAGGAGGAAGAGGAGGAGGGAGAGAAGGGGGACAAAGTGTGTCATTCCGTTGTAGGGAAAGCAGGCAGCCGAGGCTCTTTGTTAC
The DNA here is from genome assembly GCA_900490955.1 of Micoletzkya japonica. Classification (NCBI taxonomy): domain Eukaryota; kingdom Metazoa; phylum Nematoda; class Chromadorea; order Rhabditida; family Diplogasteridae; genus Micoletzkya; species Micoletzkya japonica. Next base: position 189,678 of record LS882268.1, on the reverse strand, counting down.
CCGCCTACTATTATGGGTAAAAGGGTTCTGAGAGACGACGGACGATTGATAGAACTGTGAAGGGAGGGAAGGGAAAGAAGGGGAGGGTGAGAAGTACGGAGATCGGACTTGGTCTAACCCGATTCCCACTTCTTCACATGTGTGTTCGTCCAATCCACTTCTCGTGTTGTCACTCAGTCCTATTCATGGCCACTTTCAGACTGCTCCTCCCCTCAAATTGCATAAGCATCACTCGGTTCACAATGTGCTCCAGTCGACCGACCCATGGAGAGAAGAGAGAGCAGAGGGAAAAGGGCGATCGAGGAGGGAGCGAGAGTGAGAAAGTGTTTATGGCAGATGGAAAGAGACGCTCACTCTCGGAACGATGTATCAGTCTCCTTTCGCAAGTGATGGCACGTCTCTCCTTTATCACTCTCTTCTAGTCTCAGAATGCGACGTCGTCGTCCATTATGACCGTATCCATGGTCTCCTCTCTACCTTCCGTTCTCAAGGTTCGTCTACCCCCTTCCACCCTTTCCCTTGCTTGAATTACCATTCGTCCGTTCGTCTTTCCGCTTCCCAACACATTACCCTTCTCGCCTACAGAATTACGCGCTAAAACGGGACGTATGGGAAAGTCACGCATGCAAAAGACGCTAGACGGCCATTAATAAGTAAATTTTCTCTTTGATATGCCATAAATATCGCTTGGAAGTGTTTTTGAGATAAAAGAACCGGAAATGGAGAGTGAAGAAGTGCAAGAGATGAACGATCGGTTTGTGTACAGGAATGGACTCGACGGGCCTTCTCTCCCAAGTGGCTTCTACTCACGAATACGGTCGGAGGGACGGCTTTCCTCGCTGCGGGCGACTTCGCCCATCAACATGTCGTGAGTACGGTAGAGGGACGACCGCTCGCCACGGACTGGAATAGAACGAGTGAGTGGAGGAGAAGGTGGGGTGGAGTGGGCATACATATACGAGCGTTCCGTGAGTGGAGAGTAAATAACGATGTGATGAAATTGTCTATTCGTACGAAGGAGAATAATTTGGTTGTGCATAGCGTCAACACAGAGATCGCGCGTAGTAGAAGAGGAGAATGGAAGATACGGTTGAGGTAGAGGAGAGGGGGTGGAGAGGGAAGAGATGACTGGTTACAGTGAGAGTCGTCGTCGTCTCACTCCTCTTCCTATCGCCCGTCAACCACTTCTACTATCTATGGCTCGACGGGTAAAGACTAAGAGAATGCCTTCCCCCCCTCCCCCTTAGCCCCCCGAATGGGCGTCCCATAAAAGAGACGCTAGAAGGGAGAGAAAGATGAGGCGGAGGAGGGGAAGCGGGGGATTTCGAGGTTCATCACAAGAGGATCGCATGGACGGAAAGTGATGAAGAAGCTGGCGATAGACACTGCGACTGGGCCCGTATTCGCTTCTACTTATGTTGTCGGTACGCGATGTGACGAGTGAATTGAGGGAGGGGAAATAATGCTCATTCTGACTATTAATTACAGGCATCAATGTCATGGAAGGCAAGACGGTGCGGGAGGGATGGAGTGAGTACAAGCAGAAGATCGTGCACTTCCTGGCTGTGAGTGTCTCTCTGTCTCTCATCCCCCTCTGCATCTATCATGAGAGACCCCTCCTCGTCGCAGTCGACGCTTCCCTCTCTCTTAGAATATGTGGGGGGCTGCAATTAGACACAGCAGCAGTGTCTTTCCTTCTTCTATCTTCTTCGTCTTCTTCTTCTCTTCCGTCTCTTCTTTAGTCCCTCTGCCGGAGGAAGACGGATGAAGTGAGCGGGGGAATGGTGATGGAGAAGGGAAGGGGGGCCTTGCAGCTGGACGCCCTCCTCTGGGTACCCCTCCAGACCGTCAACTTCTGGTTCGTCCCTTCCAATCTTCGTGTTCTCTTCGTCACGACGGCCACTCTCCTCGACAGCTTCTTCTTCGCGCACATCAAGCAACTAGCGGGCGGTACAGAGGGTACGGTAACTGAGAGTACAGGTAGCCAGAAGTAGACAGTGTCACACATCCCTCACACAACCTCACGCAAATCGTGGCTTTAACTCGTGTGTGTGTAATTGCTCCGTACATTCGATTGTGCTCCGGGAGTCATAATAAAAGTGTAGGAACGGAAGTCGTAGTTCGCAATAACAATTTGTGATTCACAGTCATTAATCAAGGCAGCTTTTGAGAAGGAGAGGATTCATCTCAATTGACGCCTACTACTGTCACGGGATTGATTCCAATTCACTGGTTATTTGTCCTTGTGTACTACTTGTCAGGGAATGAAATAGACGCTAATTAGATGTAGACTATATACGTGCTCGAAATAGACTCATAGTGAAGAGTGGCTTGATTGGATGAAAAGTGGAGCGAAAGAAGTCGAAGTTCGAGGAATCGAGCGAGAGAATGAGGCACCTCCATCAATTAATGCACGAGCTCACAAAGGGATATGAAGAAGTTATTATAAGGCTCTTCTCTGTCTCTCTCGTGCTGCAAGCACAAGTTCTATGCAAGGACACAAGGAAGGCATCGAACAAGCCGGCTCATTTATATTCACACATGCATCCTTTATTACCCCATTCTCAATTTACCAGAACGAGAAGCTATCACAAGCATAGAGAATGTGGAATGTTGTTTCTTACTGCGTAATCTTCTACTGTTTCTACAGAGGCAAGGGGAGGGAAATTTTGAGGGAAGTGTTCACTCAGAGATGAGCTTGCGAATCATGTACTGCAGAATGCCACCGTGATGATTGTACGTCAACTCGACTTCCGTATCGAAGCGACAGATGACATTGAAGGTCGATCCATTCGAAACCTTAGTCATACTCTTCCCTAAGTAGTTGGATATTGTACTCACGTTCACAGTCAACTTCTGACCCGGCTTGAGGTCATCGGGAATCTCGATGGTGTACTGTTCCTTTCCCGTCAGTCCCAAGTTGTCAGCATTCTTTCCTTCTTCGAACTGCAGAGGTACGATGCCCATTCCGATGAGATTCGATCGATGGATTCTCTCGAACGACTCGGCGATGACAGCGCGGACTCCCTTAATCTCGGATTACTGTAGCCCCCTCCTTCTCTCCACCTGCAGATAAGGCCCCTTGGCAGCCCAGTCACGAGAGGATCCACATCCGTATTCCTTTCCGGCCAGAATGATGACAGCCTGTCCCTCCTTCTGGTACTTCTCAGCCGCATCGTAGATATCGAGTTCTTCTCCGGAGGGAACGTGAAGGGTTCGCGGGCCGACCTGAATGGCGACTTGTCTTATGCATGCATGACCGTGTGAACGAGCGGGGGTAAGAGGGGAGTGTGAGGGAACACTACCTTAGAGGCGAGCTTGTTGACGAGTCGAATATTTGCGAACGTTCCACGGGCCATTATCTCGTCGTTGCCTCGGCGGGCACCGTACGTATTGAAGTCGCGAGGAGACACGCCGCGGGAAGCGAGGAAACGGGCGGCCGGAGAAGTCTGAGAGAATACTTTAGAGAAGCTCAGAGATGCCTTCAACCTTCGAAATTGAACCCGCGGGCGAGATGTGGTCAGTGGTCACCGAGTCTCCCAGGTTCAGTAGGCAATACGCGTTCTCGATCTTCTTCTTCTTCGGCAATTCGAGGGTCTCAAGGCCATAGATGAGAACAGGGGACATACACAACACGCAAATTAATCATCCGTCGGGACCCTCACCATTCCGTCGAAGAACGGCACCTTCTTTATGTACGTGCTCGAGTTGTCCCAAGGGTAGATCTTCGTCTAAGCAACGTGATATATTACATATGCCCCACGCTTCCTCTCCTTCTCCTTCTATTTCTTCCCTTCCCTACACTCACACTGGGACATTCCAGACACTGCCATTCGGCGCTTCCCTTCTCGATGTTGGCATACACCTAAATATTTATGCTTATCTCGCTCGCTTTATTCATTTGGAATTAGCTCGCAACGCATAACAAGCCCCGCTCACTTCTTTGAAAAACTGCGGCTTGACGAATTCTTCCTCGAACTTTGCGACTTCCTCGCGAGTGGGCCAGATATCGTGGAAGGTGACGTCCTTGCCGTCCTTGTCCTTTCCGAAGACGTGCGTCTCCAGGTCAACGGCGACGGAACCGGCGAGAGCGTAGGCGACTACGAGGGGAGGGGAAGCGAGGTAGTTGGCACGGACATGCGGGTGGATACGACCCTCGAAGTTACGGTTGCCAGAGAGCACTCCAGCTACCACGAGATTGTTCTGCAATTGAGAGATACGAGATGTGAATAGGATTGCGTTACTTCATCAATAGCCTGAGCCAGCGACTCGTGAAGGGGACCGGAGTTTCCGATACACGTCATGCAACCGTAGCCGGCGATGTGGTATCCGAGCTTGCGGAGATCCTCGAGAAGACCCGACGCCTCGAGGTACTTGGTGACGACCCCCGATCCAGGAGAAAGAGACGTCTTCACGTATGCAGCCACGTTCAGACCCTTTTCCACTGCCTGAATACCGTAGAACTAATTTAATCGCATCTAAAGCTTTCTGTTTAATATAGGTTGAAGTTAAACTGTGTACCTTTCTCGCAACGAGACCGGCAGCCAACATGACACTGGGATTGCTGGTATTGGTACACGATGTGATGGCGGAGATGACGACACTTCCGTGCTTTACCTCCGTCTCCTTTCCATCAATGTTCACTTTCACCGACTTCGTCGTTTCCTCAGGCTTCAGTCCGAATCCCTGACAACAATCATCATGAAGTGATGTCATCCCTTCAAGATTCTCTAACCTTGAATGACACTTGGGCCGACAGTCCATCTCGGAACTCCTTGGCAACGTCGTGGAGGCTGACTCTGTCGTGCGGACGCTTGGGACCCGCGAGAGAGGGAACAATCGTGGCAAGATCGAGTGTAAGAACCTTTAGAATGGAATAGAACCCTATTTCAAATGTATGGATACCGTAGTATACGCGGGTCTGAATGCGGGATCGGTGTAGTCAACGAAGAGTTTGTTCGCCTTGAGATACGCCTCCGTTCGAGCCAGATAGTCCGCATCTCTTCCGGTTTGTCCCAGATACCTGAGGAGAGTAATTGATACTGAATTACTGTATGCCTAAGGAGAGTAATCAATACTGGATTACTGTATGCCTAAGGAGAGTAATCAATACTGGATTACTGTATGCCTAAGGAGAGTAATCAATACTGGATTACTGTATGCCTAAGGAGAGTAATCAATACTGGATTACTGTATGCCTAAGGAGAGTGATCGATGCTGTATGAATCCTTACTTGATCGTCCTGTCGTCGACGGGGAAGAATCCGACGGTAGCTCCGTACTCGGGGCACATATTGGCGATCGTGGCGCGGTCGGCGATCGATAGCGAGGCGACTCCCTTTCCGAAGAACTCCACGAACTTCCCTACGACCCCGAGGGCACGGAGATTCTGGAATGAGATGATGATGCAATAATGGATGTATATCGATACCTTGGTGATGGTCAGAACCAGATCGGTACTTGTCGCCTGCGAGGGAAGCGTTCCAACGAGTTCGTATCCGACGACCTCGGGAATGACCTTGAAGAGAGGATATAGTCTGGTTTTTAGATCTTGACCCTACCGAGCTCCCAGCTATCATGGCATGAGGTACTTACCATAGAGATAGGCTGTCCGAGCATCACAGCCTCCGCTTCGATTCCTCCCACTCCCCATCCGAGAACTCCCGATCCGTCGATCATGGTAGTGTGAGAGTCAGTACCGACGACCGAGTCAGGATAGAGAGTTCCATCCTATAAGAACACTAGTTAGATAATTCCAACATAACTTCTAAAGCTTAGTTTAATATAAAACCTTATCGACGAAGACAGTCCTGGAGAGGTACTCCAAGTTGACTTGATGCACGATACCCGATCCGGGAGGAACGATAAGGAGGTTGTCGAAGGCCTTCGAGCCCCACTGAACACGGACAATTACGGAAAGCTGCTTCCTTATCTCTCAGACATCAACTGCGACCGAGATAAATACTACTATCTGCCTAGATCTGCTCTTGCGAACGCGAAAGGAATGTAACCTTGAGGAAGTTGAACCGCTCCGAGTTGCGTTCGAATTCGATCTGCTGGTTCTTGGCGAGTGCATCGAGACTGGAATGGGAGCAATGATCAACAAGATTAGGGGGTGGGGGTTCTTACTTTCCGAAGAAGTCGACCTGAACCGAGTGATCGATAACGAGGTCAACGGGACACACGGGGTTGATCTTGGCCGGGTCCGCTCCCAGTTCAGCGACGGCATCCCTCATAGCAGCCAAGTCGACCACGGCCGGGACTCCACTGAAGGCGAATCTAGGGGGACGAAGAATGCCTTGCCTTACGTGAAATCCTGCAGGATGACCCTTCCGGGCTTGAAGGGAATCTCTGCCTGATGATGCTGACTCTTCTGCCAGTCGAGAATCGTCTCCACGTCCGTCTTTTTCACGTGGAAGTCGTCGCAATGACGAACGGCCGCCTCGAGGAGGTAACGGATGGAGATAGGCAGCTTCTCTTCAACCGACACTTCTTCGTTCGTTCCTTCCCTACTCACCATAGCGGTCGTCATCGAGTCCGAGCAGGTCAAAGTATCGGTATTTGTTGCCTCCCACCGGCAGATCCTTCACGAGCTTCTCGTATGCCATTACCTGAACAAAGAAGAGTCTCCGGGCACATGGATGGTAGAAAGCGAGCGAGTGGCAGTGTCTCTTATCAGAATGATCGAGAAGAGGCCGAGAGGAAAGGAGAGAGAAGCGAGAGATAGTTGGAGATAAGTAGCGTGAATGAAGAGAATGCAGAAGAAGAGGGGATGGGACGACTGTAACTACAAGAATATTGTAGTGGGAACGAAAAGGGACGAAGAGAGCGAGAGACGAGAAAGGATAGAGGGATGTGGAGGGGAGGGGAGGCGATCAATCAGTGGAGAGAGTGTGGAGAGTGACCCGACCTTCATTACTCTTATCGCACTCCGTTCCATCTATCCACGAGACGATTGAGAGAGACGAGACTGGACACGAGACAACCAGTACCAATTAGCATGGCAGGGCATTGAGGAGATGGACGGAGGTTTATCCACAAGCAATGACTACAACGATATAAATAGGCATAAACACAACGAAATGAGAGTTAGGGGAAAAGTAATAGTTATGACGCCTGCGAGTGCAAACTGGGAGGGATGGGTGGTAGAGGAATGGGTACGAAGTTAGAGGAGTCCCTCCATCTCCTTCATGAAATCGGAGTACGCATCGTCGGTCGTCTTGGCCGCCTTCTTCGTTGCCGACTCCGTCGCCATTCCCATCGCGTTCGTCCGGGGAATCTGAAGAAGGGTATTGCTTGAAACTATTTGCTTGCTCAGCATTGTTAATCTCCAATATCACTCGATCCATGACATATAGTACTAGATTACCTTCTTCTTCTCGCCCTCTCGCTTGATCCGCAGATTCGTGGGCACGAAACGCGTAGCTTCTCCTGCGAGATCACGGAGTTCCGGCTTGGCGGAGATGACCGCGTCCTGTAATGGAGGATATGAATAAATTAATAAATTTTTAATTTAAGCTGAGAAGGAATTAATAATTTATTGTATTCACCGAGAATGACAGATAGAGACTTACAGCAGCGGCAGGAGCAGGCTTGGAGATGTTTGGGCCGGCTGAGATCGTGGCACCGGTGTCGGATGATCGAGCTAAAAAAATTCAGGTTCATCATTTCACTTTTCGAAATATAAAAAGCATAAATATATTCGAAGCAGTAACTAACCGGCCATGGGAGGTGGAGGGGCGACGCGGAGGGGCATCCGAGGAGGAAGGGGAAGCATGGAGGGATGGACGGGAGGAGCATTGGCTAGGTTGAGTATGGGGTACTGAGGAGGGGCAACGGGAAGCGGAACTGGGTGACGATCCTCCAGGAGACCTTCCGGCACTGCAATTATCGATTAGCTACGTCACAATCGTGTACTTTGACGTCGATTGATTATTTGGATATTAACTCAAAGTTAAGGACTCACTCGGTACGGGTTCGTAGTTGTCATCATCGTGCAATTGGTCGTAGCCTCCGTTCTCATCCTCGGAATCCGAGAAGTCAGGCGGCATTCCGACGGGGGGACCGGGGGGTTTGGCAGGCTGAAAGAGTAGTTAGTACCATCTCGTTTCATGTAAATAACATCTACTTATCAGTCAGGAACGGACAATACTTACCTTGTTTGCGAATCGAACTCGTTTCCTATGTGGTGGCATGCCGGCCGGTTGCACGGCGTACGACGGAAGATACGGAGTCATCATGGCGTTGTCCCTATAAGATAAGTATACTTTGAAGATTAGATTATTCATATGTTGAGATTATATGTATTAGTCCATTGATCTTACCTGCTCGGTCCATCGGGAAGAGGAATGTCGCCCATGTCACCGCTCATCGAGAACTTGATAGCCGCTGAAAATATAAATTTAATAATTTTATTTGAGAGGAGTTTGATTTGTGAGACAATATTATCACTCAAACGAACGTACCCATCTGCTGCTTCTTCTTGTATCTCTCCGCTTCATAACCGTGCATCTTCAGCTCGATTTCCTTCACCTAAACGAAGAGGATAGATTAAAGATGGTTTTTGTCTGATTTTATCTGATAAATTGGTGGTAAAGGAAATACGTACCTTGTCGAGCTGCTCGCTCTTCTGGTAGAAGTCCTTGATCTCTCTGTACTGCTTGCGGATCTTCTCCCGTTTGTCGACGAGTGATACACGGAGGGGCACGTCCGTCTCCATTTCTAAATGTAGACAATATTGCTTTCTAAATTAAGAAGATAGTTTAATTGCAAATTATCCCGATCGAACTGAACATACCGATATCGTCGATCTTTCTCAGTTGCATAATCAGCTCATCCGGGTCCCTGTTCTTCATGATTGCTTGTCGCACGGCACTTCTGTAAACTATTATCTTATCTTATGTTCTCCGTTTTACTTATTGAATAGGACTTCATAGAATATAATAAAAGTAGTTTACCTCTGTTTCTTGTTCCTCTTCAGCTCCTTGGCCCTTTCGACCTTTCTCTGCTGGTCAGCAGGATTCATGAAGCGACCTCCCTTGGTCGTCTGATTCGAACGGCGTCCCATGATTAAGGCTGAAATAATCAGATATTTAACAGCAACATAAAGCTATATTAGCGATATTAACGAGATACGAAGAGCCATAACGCGTTCATTCAAATGGCTAGGGATGACCACTATACGCTAAACACAGTAGGGTCGGAACGAAATATTCAAGAGGAGGGAAGAGGAGGAGAAGATGAGAGCAGCCCAAGTGTAATGAATGGTATTAGGTCCGAGCTGGCCATCATTGGGTAAAGATGAGGGGAAGGGGTTGAATAAGAATGGGAACGCTCTCATTGTATAGTGATAGGTCAAATTGTGGGAGGGGAACCCATGTAAGGGACTAACTGACCCCGTGATGGGAAGGGTGTTGTAATACAGTACCCGTGGCAGTGACCCTCTTGGGAACGATACCTTTATCAACCTCTGTGTTTTCCATGCAATGTTCATGAAGATATCGACAGATCTTCGCTAAACTTATGAACCGAAGTAAAAATAATGCAGAACCGAATAACACGTAATTAGTGTGCCGTACGTTCTGTGTGAAATGATTTCTCCAGGGATTGAGTTTAGGTAATGTTCTGGTAGCAGCGCTCGTTACTTTGCCTTCTGCAGATTACATCGAAGCGCTTCTTACGATATCGTCAACTTTTGTCGAATGGAATATGTAATGCGCGATAGGACGGCAGATGAAGAAGTGGCATGCAGCGTCATGCAGCCAGTTTGCAGCCTCGAAGGTTACAGTACCCCTATTCCCCTGCAGAAAGGGAGACACACTATACTATTGCACGAGTAGGACAGTTGCATACACGTGTCACAGAGTGTGTCTGATTCTCCTCTCAGCGTGCCACTTTGCCCGTTGCATCTCTCGAGAGCATCTCTGGAGGACGTTGCGGATTCTCGATTGGGGCGGGTCTTCGTATATTCTCACTCCTGCAGCTTTCCCTATCACAATATACTCCACTTATGGCGCCCACGGAGCATCCGGGAACGTCGTACGACTTATACAGAGAGGTACTCGTTCCCACGTTATCTATGTCTCGCTAATTACTCTCTAGGACTTTACCCGTCCGAGTCTGCATCGCACGTATCTCATTCGTATCAACGGCAAGTCCTTCTACGTCGACAAATCGGCAGTTATTGAACACTGTCGTCGCATTCGACAGATGATCCTCTCCGATTCGCAATCTCACGGTTTGTGTATCACAGACGGCTCACGCTGTGAAGCGTCCCATTGTTGCCAGTCACCGTCGAAGGCGCATTATTGCCCTTTCGTGTAGAGAGTAGACTCGTGCAGTCCAAACATCTCAACGACGACTGAAAATTATAACAATCGTGCTTAAGATGCAAAAGAAGGAATCATCGATATAGTTGGCCTGAGTAGCGAAGAGGCCAATCTCTTCCTCTACACGCTCCGGTTCATCTTTTGGGGTCGAGATGAGCAGTTTATCACGAGCAAGTCTTCAAAGTTTAGTAAGAAAAGACCCAATCTTCCAGTTGCCAGCGTTCCTGCGTTGATTCACATAGCCGAGTATCTCAATATGCCGTGTCTTCGTCTCATTGTCGGAAAATACTTGGCCTCTTGCAAGTATGTCCACACTTCACCACTTTTCTTATGGGACGTTCAGACTTCGTGACACCGATACTCATCTTCTCTGTCGCATACTCGACTCTGCCTATCAGAACAATGCGTCAACCAACGTTCGTGTGTTTCTGTCCCCTTCGAATCATGGGTTTCTCTCAGATGACTGCCCGTCTCCTCATAGCTCTTCTCGACAAACGCAACCTTGAGTCGGTCCTTCCTTCGTGCCTCTCCCACAACACGAACCAACTCGTCGACGAATTCTTCGTTCGTCTCAAGTAAAAATCTCCGCTTTGCTCGTTTCCTTGGGCAACGTGTCCATATACTAATGAATAGTACTTGAGTGGCTTGTTTGCGACGGAATCATTAGCAGAAGTTCGCACCACTTTAGTAGAGAATACGGCCCAATTTCGAACCAAAAGGAAACAATATAGGCGATAAAGTAATTCTTTAAGATTGGGAACGCTCTATCATACAACGATTCGGGTGAACAAGAATAGGCGGTTCTCCGGGCCTCTCCATCTCCCTTCCGTCTTTCAGCTCAAGTAGGTTCTACGAGACCTCAGTCGGCACACTATGCTTTAGCCTTCGTGGCAGATGTACGATCACGATTTCTTTAGCAAACGTGTAGACAATAACACACACATAGATGCGTGTTAATCTTCCATGCTTGTCATTCCAAACAAAGATATCTGAAGAACAAATAAATCAAAGCCGAATTTTTGCTAGGTTTTTCACGTGTGATTGTTATTATGATAGTGAGGGAATGGTATAACCTTTTCATCCGTATTCTTCTTCGTTTCTCTCGCGTGCAGTCTCTCTCTCTCTCTCTCTCTCTCTCTCTCTCTCTCTCTCTCTCTATCACTCTCTACCCGTTCATCATACCTTGTCATATCAAACCCATTTCTCCACTTCTTCCACCTCCATTCCCCTTTCCTCTCTCTTCTACTCCTCCCTCTACAGATGTGTCCCGCTGTGCGAATCATGCGACAGTAGATTCCGTGTGGCAGTCAGTCGCAAATATCTCATCTGTAAGCACTGCAGGTAATCATCCTCTCCCTCTTCCCTTTACTCGTAACTTTTAGTGGACTCTTCTGTCCTCGCTGCAAACTGTCAGCTTGTCCTCAACTCATTGGAGTCTTCATTAGTGATTTTCGTATATCGACTATTGGAGGAGTTGCGGCTGGTTCAACTTCACAAGAGACATCGAAAGTGTGAGGAACGAAAAGCAAATGCGAAATCAGTTGCTGAGTTGGCATGGGAAAGCATTGCAGAAAGCGACTGAGTGTCGACGAAGAGATTGAAAAGACGATGCGTGAACGGAGGCTGACGAATGAAATGCTACAGAAGGCATGCGAGAATGTGCGGTTCGTATCTCGGGCATGATTACTGATTCTGTTGAAGGTAGCGAGATACTCTCGCAATTCCCGCGGTTCCGTTGACAGTAGATCTGAGGCGCCGAAGACTCCCACTCCCTGTAAACAAGACAGTTTCCAAGAAAAGAAGGATGAGAAGCCCAAGAACGTAAGCAAAAGTTTCGACAGCCTATGCAATTAATACAATAATTCAGAAGAAACCGTCGATCGATATGACAAAGATCGACGAGGAGGCCAAGTCGGTGAAGCTGGATCCCATTTGTCCCTGGGAAACACAGTTCGAAATCATGCAGAAGAAGCTGTCCAAATAATCGTCACCTCCCATTATATGATATTAATACTCATTTGTTATGGTTCATTGTTCTAAGTAATCGGTATTCCACTTTTTGAATTTATCACTACAGTTCACTCTAGTATGCTTTGTGAATAAAATGGAAAATACGAATACAAGTGGGTCAGGCAGGTGAGTGAATAAGTTACTAGAAGATACATGGCAGAATTGGAAAGGAAAGATGGGAAAACGCATATTGCTTGCTTTGTATTGCAAATTGCTTGCATGACCTTCGTTCTGTACTTAGTTTACTAGGGCGAACAAACACGGGAACGATTTAGACAGAAAGCGACGTGTTACGGTAAACTCAAAGAAGGTAGTTGAGTACCATTACTCATAGCTTCTTGATCATCTCCTATAACTTTGAATGACGCGAGAGGTTAAGGCCGGCATCGTCTTCTAAGAGTGTGATATTGAGTTGATAACTGTAGACTGCCCCAGAATGATAAAGAGGATCCCGACATTATTTATTAAATCAGAATTTTCTCCAAATGGTAAATATTCCTGTCTTTGATCATCTGCTCTTTCGAGTACTGTTATGTCCTCATTGCCATATACTATTCCTCCTCTTCCTTGGTGATTTTCGTGTATCGAATGGTGTAGGAGTAGCAGTAGCTATCAAACGTGTGAGGAAAGAAGAGTTGATAACGATAAGAATCAGTAGCTGAGTTGGAAAGGGAAAAGTCTCATACAGCGAGTGGTTGAGTGTAGACAGGCAGTCTGAGATGTTGTTCTTCTTTAGAAACGAGCGGCGTTTGACCAGCGATATGGTCCGAAGGGCATGCGAGAACGTGAGTTTGATGATTGTACTGATTCTGCTTCTTTTGCAGGTAGACAGAATGTCTCGCAACTATCGTAGCTCCGTTGATACTGTATCGGAAGCGTCGACTCCCAGTTCCTCTGAGAATGATTCCACCAAGCAAGAAGAGGACAAGAGCGATCCATCTAGCAAGAAGAAGGATAAGAAGGTCTGCTTTAACGACGACAAGGACGAGAAGGATCCATCCGAGGAAGAGAAGGAATCGAAGAAGGTAAGCGGTACTGTTTCTATATACTGTTTCTACATGCATTACACTTCAGGAGAAGATGATGTTCGATCTGTCGAAGCTTGACGTTGTGGATGAGTTTGTGAAGCTGGATCCGATCTGTCCTTGGGAGACGCAGTTCGAACTCATGCAGAAGGACCAGTCACAGTAATGCATATATACTGTTTCTACATATCCCATCCCCTACATCGTGCATTCACTTCTTCGTCATGTGTTCCGTGCTTCACTTACTAGGTTATTTCCACTTTTTACTTTATCACTACCGTTCACTGTAGTATACAACGCGAATAAAAATGATGAAATGGGGGGGGGGGGTGAAACATCGGACGAGGAAAGTGTGAAGCGGGTTGGGAAACACGTTGAGAGAGGATACATGAGTGAGATATACGAGTTTGAGATTGGAAACTACGACTGACGCTGATCTCCGTTCTAGACTACACAGCTCTATGACAGACAAACGCGAAAGCGAGCGAGAGAGATACGTGAAAGCGACGGGATACGGTGATTTGAGCAAGAACAAGGGAAGGGGAAGAGGTTGACGGGCATGACCTCCTACAACTCCTTCTTCGACTTCTTTCCCTTCGTGGGAGGAGGCGGCGCGGGCGGTTCGGGCTCGTCATCGTCGTCTGAGAAGAGGATATCGATTGAAGTCCAGCGATTACCTACCATCGAGCGAGATGGATCCCGACATGATCTGGTCGATCCACGCCTGCAGCACCTCGAAGTTGGAGTCGGAGTGCTTCTTCGGGTCGTCGAGGTTCACTTGCGACATGTCGAACCAGATTCCCTCCTTCTGAAGAGTATTGATTACGCCGAGCCTGATTGAGACTCTATGACCTCAGAGATATCGGCCAGTCCAATCTGGGGTCCCTCCTCGATATCGATGCCGAACATCTCCTCCCACACGTCAACCATGAGCGGGAACTCATCTGAAGCATATATCAATTAGTCACTCACTAATCACTACTTATCACATGTCACGTGCACTAATAGCCACTCACCCGGGTCAATTAGCACAATCTCGAGAGTTCCGGCGTACTCGCTGTTCTCGTCAGCCAATTTGTCCAGAAGCTTCTTCATGCTCCTTCCCTCGCGGGTTTCCTCGTCAACGAAAGCGAGAATGAACTTCTCGTCCTCCTCGGGATCACGCTGAAAGACGATGAATAGGGCTTCGATTATCGATCAATCTGCGAATACCACATACCCAGACGTTGAAGTAGTTCTCGAGAGTGAGCTTCTGCATAACGGGCTCCTTGTTCTTCTCAACCCAGTCCTCAAACTCGTCCTCGGTGTCTGAATCGGCATTATCGCTCTCCTACCATCCAACGTACCAGCGCTGGACGGGGCAAAGATGGGATCCTCCTCGAAGGGACGGAGCATCTGCACTTCTCCCACACGACGCAGTCCGACCTTTCGGGCCCACTAAACGAAGATTATTAAACTCTCTCTCTCATTCGTGAAACAATTCATACGTAGGAAGTAACGACGGCGAAGAATTCGACTTCTCCCATGAAATCCTCGGCAGCCTCTTCGAACTCCTTGAGGGCTGCAATCGCGCTAATCACAAAAATACGACAAATGTAGATACCGGCAGATCCGGGCTCGAAGTATCCGATGATCCTGACGTGCGTGTCGTCCAGGTCCTCGAACTCATCGAGATCGTGCTCGTCATTGATAATAGTCACCGGATCATCGGGAATCTGCAAGCTCGCTCATCTCTCTCCTTCTCTCTCATGATGAGCCAACTCCCCCGCAAACATTTCGCTCGACATTCACTTTACGATATTTCCGTGATATTGTCTCCAGATGTGAGCTATATAGCTTCGCCAGTCAAAAATGAGAGGATGGAGAGCAAGCAATTCTTCGGTAGTTGTCGGTTGTTTCCCGATAGTACTTGACACAACTCTTCTTCCTCATCCCTCCTCAGCCCCCCTCACCTTGTCATTTTTCTCTCTCTCCTACCTCCTCTCTACTCCACTCTTCTTCTCCTCTCCTCTCTTCGCTTCGCTTCTCTTCTCTTCTCACTCTTCATCCCCTCTCCACCTTGCCATGCACACTCCTGTTGTAAAGATGCGCCGTCATGGAACAGGCGACCCAAAGGCATCGTATTTCCGAGGTTAACGGCTAAAGTGGAGATCGAATTCCTGGTGGTCCCCCTCCTACACAGCCGATCTGACCACAGCATGTGACCCCTCTCATTCAACTCACATCCATAAGCCACGAGACGAAGGTCTCGGGATCGCGGACTCCGTTGTACTCGATCTTGTATCCGTCCTTGTAAACGTGGATCGTGTCCTCTCCCTTGTCCACCTCTCAAACCGTCAACTTGCCCCCTTTCCGCTCTTGTCAACAGAGATCAGCCCACACTCAGAACGTGCATCTCACCTTCCTGCTTCCTCAGCTTGATTTCCTTGGTCGTGTTGACAGTGAAGAAGTTGTAGCCTCGCTTGGTCATGACTTGGGCCGAGAGCTGGGAAGGGAAAGATGGAGTTTGGGGAAGGCGGAAGAGGTTACCTGGAGGAAGCACTCGTACTGGTCGAGTTCGCTGTCGTCCTCCTCGACGTCGTTGAAGAAGACGACCGATTTGGCGTCCTCGGCAAAAACCGTCTTGTTGAAGTTCTTCTCTGACAGAACCTCAACAGCTTCTCATCATACCATGATTATGCTATTATACCATTATAACACCGTGATAGTACCTAGCTACGGGGTGATAGGACCTAGCGAATCGTCATGCTCTCTACCCACCTCCGTTCGGTCGTATCCGTCGTATTCGAGGTCGGGATAGCCGAGGAACATGCAGTCGAGGTCGTCGTTCTTCGAGACTGCGGCCAAGCCGACAGCGACGAAGGCTGCTAGCCAAGGGAGAGAACGCATCTCTGCAATTTGAAGGCATGCGGAGTGATGACGCGACCTTATGATCCACTGTTGACACAACTGCGAGTAAGCAAAAAGTGAACGAAATCCAGCGATATCTACACTTCCGTTACTGAGTCGGAGCCGAAGCAAGGACAGGGTTGTAGAGTGGATAAGTGTTAAGGAGTAAGAGGGCAGAAGAAGAGGTGGAGGGGAAGAGATTGAGACTATGGCCGGGGACAGAGGAGGGGAGGTAGTGTCGGGATGGGTGCATCGTCTCTCCCTGCACATCTCACGAATCTCTGCCATCTACCCACTTCTTCTCCTCCTCATCTCCCTCCCTCTTCTCTGCCTCTCTCCTATAGCTCGCTCATCGCTTTTCTATCTTTGCCCGTCTGTTGTAAAGCGGGGGTTCGTTCTCTCGTTTGACGGCAACTGCCACACACAAAAGTATACAGAACGAGTCGCCTATCTGGCCCTTCGTACAGTCGGCGTGTCGGACGACCGTACGGGAAGGGAACACGAACAACGAATGACGTCAGAGGCATCAAACCTTGAGCTATCACACAACTGATGGATGACAAACACTCGCTCCTCATCCTTGCTTCCGGAGGTAAAAAGAACTGAGAATCGCAATTGGCATGGGAGAAGAAGATGTTCGATGGGTGTAATAAAGTGAACACAAGACTTTTATGAGGAACACACTTTCTTCTCAATTATTTCCACTTTTTTATCGTGTGCGTATCTTTATTATTTCTCGCTATACCTCATCTTGATAATGTTGCTTAGTTTTCAAACCGTAGTAAAGTATTGGTAACTTATTATTTCGAAGTGCTTGAAATTAGCGCTGAACATGATGCGGATGTGCACCAGGTATCCGTTGCCTTGTTTTTGCAACAACTTCTCTAAGCAAACTAGCATAAGCTTCACGAAATATGTGCCATGAATCCTTCCGCTTCCTCCAAAATAGGAAAGTGAGAAGCGAGAGACGCACTCAGGATGCGGCAGAGTGATACTCGATACCATTGAAGGGGAAAGGGGAAGAGTGTCATTTATATCACCAGTCCTTCCAGGGCCATTCGATATCCGTGAAAGTTCGCGTGGCTGAGGATGCTAATGGATGAGAATGGAGCTCGAGGGGAATTAGGCAGTGTGAGATGGCTCAATTCGACGATCGGTCGCCCCTCCAATCCTCTCCATCGCTTATTCCCCACAAGGACATGTCCTCCTCTACGGCTCCTTTCGACGACAAATCGTATCCGTACACTCAATTCTGTGTCCCTCCCACTCTTCCCATGTACTTCAGTGAGTCTTGCAGTTTGCAGAAAGAGTACAATTTGCGTCATTAGACTCGTTGAATGCTCCTTCCGCTCCTACGTCATCCGTATCGTCCTCCGAAGATTGCACCGTACATCTCCGCACACAAAACAATCGACGGAAGCCGAGAGTACTCTTCACACAGGATCAGGTAGAAGAGATCTTCGAGGCCAGAAATGAAGATAACTTGTACAATTTGAGGTGACGGCTCTGGAGGAACGATTCAGCAGACAGAGGTATGTAACAGCGTCGGAGAGGGACGAACTGGCAAACAGACTCGCGCTGTCTCCCACTCAGGTCAGTCGGCGAACTTTGCATCTTGAGAGAAAGTTCAGGGAAACTCAAGGTCAAGGTTTGGAAGCCATATTCCTGATGTTCAGGTGAAGATATGGTTCCAAAATCGTCGCTACAAGAAGAAGCGACTCGAACAAGACCGTACTCTGCAGCTTACACAACTACAGTTTGCGAATCCGGTTAGCTTGTCACACACATCACAAAACCTATCGCTTTTCAGATATTTGCTCAAAGCGTTTTCGGATTCACTTCGGTTCCAACAACATCATCAAACAATTGACAAAGGATATTCGAAGAACACTCTTTGTGCACATACATTTTCTTCTAATCTATGATCTTCCATTTATATGAATTTGTATATAGATTAAATTAGCCGAATGAAAACTTGTATTTTGCAAGACTGACCTCTTTGCAAAATATATATCCTTTCCAACTGTGTAGAACCACGCTTAAACTGTTGAAAGGTATTCTTTGTTTTCATGTGGTTAAATAACGTTTTCTTCTTTTTCATTTCTCTATAATATGTACATTGTCGTGAGCAACAGTGAATGCAATAAAAATGAAATAACTGAAACAACTCTGAAAGAAATGAAAAACATTTGTGATTACGGTAGATTTCAATTCGCGATAGAGAGCTGGTGTGTAGTAAACGTCGCACATACCATAGTGTCACACAAACGGGGCAGAGTTCTTGGTGCTCATTCTTGGTGCCCCGCCGTTTTGTAGTACCGCGCGTGCGTTTCTCTCTCTCCCTTTGTTCAAATTTGTTTCTTGTTCTTGCTGTTATTTAGTCGATATTTCAGCGAGCTGTATCTTCGATGGTCTTGGGAGACGACAATACCACCATGGAGACGACCGAGGCTGTGGACCAAGCTACTTCACCTCAGGTACTTAGGTGAATGATGGGGAAGATTAAGATTTTCACAGGTGAAGTCGGTTGTTGAAGAAATAACGAAGAAGGTTGAAGAGGCTACTAAGATCGATGAGACGAAGGCGGTGGAAAAGAAGGTAGACGAGGAGAAGCCTGTGGAAGATAAGGATCAGAAGGAGGAGGAGGAAGAGAAGAAGGAAGGAGAGGATAAGCCTAAGAATGAAAAGGGAGAAGAGGAGAAGGCCACTGTGGAAGAGAAGGCTGAGGAGGAGAAGACGGGAGAGGAATCGACTAACGAAGAACAGAAGAAGAACGGTGAAGAGAAGATGGACGAGAATGAGGAGCATAAGGTGTCAGAGGATCCGGCAAAGCAATCAGCCGTCCAGGAGGACAAGCCAATGGAGGAGGAGAGAACTGAGGAATCGGTTACGAACGGACATACTGACCTGGAGAAGGAGATGGACAAGGTGACTCTGCTGATGGAGAAGAACATGGCAGAGGAGAAGGCTGAGGAGACCCCCGAGAAGGACGGTGATGATTCTGTGAAGGACAAGAGTGGCTTAG
The DNA here is from genome assembly GCA_900490955.1 of Micoletzkya japonica. Lineage (NCBI taxonomy): Eukaryota > Metazoa > Nematoda > Chromadorea > Rhabditida > Diplogasteridae > Micoletzkya > Micoletzkya japonica. The sequence goes on along the minus strand of LS882268.1, from coordinate 170,402 downwards.
AGGAGGGCAAGGCCATTCAGGAAGATAAGAATGAAGACGCTCCTAAGGAGGACAAGGAAACGGACAAAGTTATGGAGGAGCAGAAGGAGCCGGAGCAAGCTAAGGAGACCGAAAAGACGAATGAAGAGGAGAAAGCTGAGGAGGTTCCTGAGAAGGAGGGAGAGATGGCTAAGGCTGCAGAAGATAAGGAAGAGAAGATGGAAGAAGACAAGAAGGACGATGGCCAGAAGAACGCTCCTTCTGAGGCTGAGAAGCAAGTGGAGAACATGGAGGGAGAGAAGACGGTCGAAGAGGATATGGTAGCAGAAGAGGTCATCCAGGAGATGATGGAGGAGTGCAAACAGGAGCAGAACATCGAGGAGGACAAGAACGAGGACGAGGCTATGCCTCAGGAGACTCAGGAGTCCCAGGTGCAGCCCGTGAAGATGGAGATTGAAGAGCTTCCCGAGCCTGTTCACATCCCCGTCTATCAAGTGGCTAACGGACAGATGATCTCTCGTACTGTCGGCTCGTTCTCTTCAGTTCCTCTTCCTGACTACCAGCCCACCTACGACGAGTCCTCTTCTCTCCCTGAGATTCCTTCCGCTCCCTACTATAACCAGCCCGTTGTCCAGAGGGAGCCTCCTCACGTCAAAGAGGAAGAGGAAGAAGAAGAAGAGGCTGGCCCTCCAGCCAAGTCCCCTCGCATGGAAGCTCCGATCAAGTACGAGCAAGAGGACCAGCCGACTTCGTCTACTGCTGCTGACAACGGTCAATCCACGTCTTATGCCCAGGGTGAGTCAGCCCCCCGGTCTTCCGCCAATCAATCGATACATTCAGAACAGTCTGCGCCGGTTGGGTCAGCGGGACCTTCGGCTAATAGTGTAAGTTTATGCTACCTTTATGGTATACTATCACGGCTAATTGTAACACTAGGCTTAACTATAATATTATCGCAAAACCGAAGAAATGTCACAGCATTGATTTAAGCGCGTTCCCAACTACACGCTGGCCATGACGCTCACCGGCCACACGAAGGCCGTCGCTGCTGTCAAGTTCGCTGCCGACGGTCATTCCCTCGCGTCGTGCTCTGCCGATCGAACTGTTCGCGTGTGGAACACGTGAGTGCCCCCTATTGTGGACATGTACAGGCCGATCGTATCTCTTCCCTTCCTTCGAGAAGCTTCTCTCGCAGATCCGACGGCAAGTGCACTCGTAACATGTCGGGTCACAAACTGGGCGTCTCTGACCTCGCGTGGACTACCGATGGAAGGCTCATTGCTACTGCCTCCGACGACAAGACTCTTCGGGTATGAATTATTGACTGCTTTATAGCTTTAAGAATGGCTTATTCATATATCAAAATATTGATGAGAATATTGTAGCATCGGATACTGCTGATGGGTGTTGAGCGTAGGGGTTGCGATGGGGATTCTGTAATTTCTAGATAGCGTAGTCTTAGGTGTGAAACTTAGGTATGCAATAACAACGCCTTAGAGAAAGGTATGGGACAGCAACCTTCTAGTAAGGAGCGTTAAGAATAAAGGTAATATAGCCATGAATTAGGGATGCTGTAGTTATGTGTGGGGGGGGGGGCTCAGTACTGTAGAACAAGAACAGAGGCTATGATATGATTCAATGATTGAAAGTTACCGTATCAAGGAGCAAATATAATAAAGGTCATGAATATTGTAGCAATGATCATGGAGTACACTATTTATAGGCGTTGGCAGTGTAATGAGGGATACTGTAGGTCAGGTCAGGGAGGCTGTTTGCATAAAGTTCCCAGAGGGATGAATACAATATCATATGTCAGAGATAGAGGGATTTTGTGTGAATAGAAACACAGGAATACTTGTCAGAGTTTGGTACGTAACCATTATCTATCATAAAATTTCATCTCTTTTTTTCTATTCCTCTCCCTCCGTTCCCTCTTCGAACTCTTACCACCTGGCTTACTTTGTTTCAGTGCCGTATACTCCCGTTATTTGCAGTCTTCTCACACATGTGCCTCACTACCATTCTCCACCATTCTCTTTTCAAATTTCCTCTCCCCTTTCCTATCTCGTGCTCTTCGTCCTCTCTTCAGCCTCTAGTTTACAACTCTACCGTATACTCCTTTCATCTCTCCCACCTGTGACCCATTCTTCTTTCTCACACGTCTTCTTTCAGTAATGGAGGGAAGAAAGTGGTAGACATGTCATTTTGAAACACAGAAAAAATTTTAATTTTACACACAACATGATCCCAGTATCACTCTTACTAGGAATATTTTATTGATGATTTAGGGACAACATATTCACAGGCTAAGGAACAATGTACCCGCTATTAAGTAGTATATTGTCATGCGCCAGAGTTCTTAGTACCCTGATATTGTGTAGTGAGCTAGGAAATCATTTATCATAACAGAGGGATACTGTAAGGAACAGGCAAGAATACTCAAGCCATACATCAGAGACACCGTACGTTTCTGTGACTCAGTAATATTGTATCCCCTGGCTGCGATATGGATATAATATCCAGGGTCAGGAAAACTGTTTGCAGGAAGAAGAATGGCAATAGTAATATGTGTCGTGGATAATTTAGTCACCATATTGATAAACGAGTGAAAGCAGTGACTAGTGATGGATACTTTGGTCGTTGATAAGTAGTACAATAATGCAGGGATACTGTAGTTCCATGGTTCGGTAACAATTACACAACAGTGGGAATTTAGCTATATTGTGGTCATGAGTTATTGACATAATGACTCATTTTAGATCTGGGATGTCGCCACCAGCAAATGCACGAAGATCCTGAAAGGACACTCCAACTATGTGTTCTGTTGTAACTTCAACCCGGCGGGATCTCTTCTTGCTTCCGGTACGTTAACTCCTTTCGACTTTGCCAAACTCGCATCCCCTCAATATTCGCATCTTTGTGCTTTGCCTATGGCTGCACAGCATTAACCAAGGCAGCTGTTATCCCTAGAAAGAGGGACGATTTACGCGATAATCCGACAATAGAATAGTACAAATTACGCACTACTCATTGTCCGCGATTACCGATTACCGATGTATACAAGAAAAAGTTATTGTTGGATTACCTTCCTAAAAACACAACTATCGTCACGCTGTATGACTTCGAAGAAAGCGATTTGTATTGCAAGACTACAAAGCCCTGAGAAGCGAAAGGGCAGACAGGCGGATGTTGTTGAATACAAAGATAGATATTACGACGCGACCAAAGACCTTGCCAGCCATCAAATGCTTAGGCGAAAAACGAGCAACCTAAAAAGAAAGATGTACAGGTTCGTTCGACGAGCATATTCGTCTGTGGGACGTGAAGACGGGAATCTGTGTCAAGACGGTCACGGCACACCACGATCCCATCTCTGCTGTTAACTTCAACAGGTAAATGAGTTGTCGAGCAATTTCATCAACGATGATACTCGTAGTTATTGAATTCAATAAATTTATTGCAGAGACGGAAGTTGCTACTGTACTTCTTCGTACGATGGACTCGTCCGTATCTGGGAGACGAGCACTGGGCAGTGCATTAAGACTCTCGTTGGTCAGTGCCCTCTTGTTTGCGTGTCCTCTTCCCTTGCACCGTCTGCATGAGAGAATTCACGAAGGCCTTCCCTCAGATGACGACAATCCGCCCGTGTCCTTCGTCAAGTTCTCTCCGAACGGCAAGTACATTCTGGCCGCGACTCTCGACAGTACCCTCAAGCTGTGGGACTTGGCGAAGGTAGAGAGTAGCCACTGTGAGGAAAAAGAGGTTCTGTTGCAGGGCAAGTGTCTGAAGACGTACGTGGGCCACACGAACAAGGCATACTGCTGCACTTCTAACTTCTCCGTCACCGGTGGAAAGGTAAGTTGAGTGGCGTCTATTAGTACCGGAAGGTGAATTGCAGTGGATCGTATCGGGAGGTGAGGATAAGAAGATTACTATCTGGAATCTGCAGACGAAGGAGATTGTTCAACGTCTCGAGGGACATACAGGTTGACTCGTCACGTCAGGATTACGGTAATGGACTATTCAGATATGGTCCTGTCGACCGACTGTCACCCTCACCAGAACATCATCGCGTCGGCTGGACTGGACCAGGACAAGACGGTGCGCATTTGGAAGAGCGATTGCTGAGTCCTCTTCCCCTCCCTCCTAGTTACTCACCCCCCCCCTTCGAATTTGAGACCTTTCTGCCGGCATTTGCATGTGCATGGACAGATCGAGCTGACTCGTTCGTTCCCTTACCCCCTCCCCTCCTTGTGTATGATTGATCTGCCTTGCGAAAGCAGGAAGTGATCGAGATTGCCAAGCATCTTCCGTTCCCTCCCCCACTTATATTTACCATTTTTATCCAGTTACTTCAGCTACATTTTTATGCAGTTATTTTTATCCAGGTCTGTCTCTATCTTCTCATGGACTTAACCATTCCCTTTCCCACTTCCTCTTCACTTCTCTCGAAAACGTAGTTAGGCATCAAATATAATCTTAGTAGCGATTGCACGCTCGTTAGTCATCGATCATCTATCCCTGTTAAGTTTTTCTTCTCTGTAATGTGCTATATGTGTTGAAGTCTCTCGGTTCATTAATCCATACATATTACACACTCCTTCTTGTAACTCCAAACCTTTCTTCCTTCTTTCCTTTGTAATTTCTTGCCTTCAGCAACAATAAACACCATTTGATTTATCCTCTTTGTACATAGACGTTTGGCGGATGTACGCATGAATCACGCAAAAAAGAAATTTTGTATGTAAACAAATCATATAAAAACGAGATCTCTGAGAAGAGAGCTATTGTGTTGAGGAAAACAATGGAAAAACGATGCTGGTCTATTAAACAATGAACAGATAGCAGATGAATGCGTAAGAATAGAACGAGATACATGCGAGATGTGACTGAAATGTGACAGGGATGAGACGGAGCACTATCAATATGTCAACTACTTCGTACGGTCGAAGATAGATCACTTGCTAGCACTATTGGTTAGTCGAACTTGACGAGGTTCCGACGTTCAGCGAATTGGGCAGGTTCTGAACGTTTCCGTGTTGACGAAGAGTTGCCTATCTCTCCATCTTACCTGTCCCAACCCGCGAAGAATGGCCGCCAACTGGTGGAGACCGGCGATCTGCTGAGGATATTTATAGGGAGGAGGGGAGAGATTGAGCTTGCCTGGCTATTCTCAGCGGTCGGTGTCCGCTCCGATGACTGAGTCCATGCGGAGGTCGTCTCGGGCTGAACTCGTTCTATTCATTGCCCCTTCAATCCCATCTCCTACCGTCTGCTGTACATTCGACGAGGCAGACGACGATCCCGAGGTACAGGATGGCTGAGGGGGCGAGTCGAGGGGCTCCGTCTTCACCTCCCTCAGGGGGGCCACACTCTCCGTCCTCTGCTGTCCACTCATCGTCTGTCTCCTCCTTCCCCCTCCTCCTGATCCATATCCATGGAATACGATCTGTACCTGCAACAGGTCCCCCTTTTCATCTCCGTCAGACACCGCATGGCACACCTCGTCATCAGTTTGTACACGCGTCGTCGACGCTTTCCTCGTAGTCTGATGACTTCCAGCATTTAGTCGCTGTAAAAAGCCGCGAATTACTGAGAACACGGCGAATTGTAGCTGCACAATGTGTCTTGAGGCTATTTACGCCGCTACACTCTTCCCCGACCTACCCTCGTGTATTCCTTGTAGTACTCGGGAAAGATGTGGAAGAGATTCTGCAGGAGTCCATTGGCGTAATCTGCACAGGGTCTTCCTCTTCCCCTCATATTGCACGCTCCACTCACTCTGCGCATCTCTCTCTGCCGGAGACAGTGTCAGTCCCGCGGGATTGAGTATCGTCCGTATAGGCACCTCCTTCGCCTTCGTGCCAAACCCGTTGTTCCTCAGATGGGCTTCAATAGGCCCCGCTATCTGACCGAAGGTCGCGAGACTCGGCACGATATTGTTGTTTGCTATCGACGCGTTGAACGACTGAAGGGCTCGCGTCAGCTCCTCAATGATAAGAATGAGCAGAGAACGGGAAGGGGAGGGCCGTGATAGACACTCACTTGTTGTCGCTGGATAAGCGCTTGGTTGGCGAGATACTGCTGGACGTGTTGTTGCTGTTGTTGCTGACTGACGAACGACGAAGTAATGCCGTTGAGTTGAGAGAGGAGCTGAGGGGAGAGGGTACTGTGGAGGAGCGAGGATTGCGAGAGCGCGCCCAGAGCACTCAGTGGATTCAACGCATTAAGAGCGGCTGATGACGTCGTTGATGACTGCGGGAGGAGAGGTCGTTGTTGGAGGGAGTGAAGCGAGTCGACCATCGATATCTTCCTGTTCTGCTCCCTCGCCCTCTTCATCGTCTCCTTCCCCTTATCCATCTGCCGATCGTACGGCTTCGCTCTGTTACTAGCCGGCCCCTCAGGCATATTGAAGGGACGAGAAGCTGCATGGGGAAGGGATGAGGCGGGACGGGGGAGGGAAGCCGCGAAGGAGGTGAGACTGCTCAGATTCGAGGAGGTCGCGAGGGGTTGCGAGAGGTTAAGGGGCGACGAGAAGGCAGACGAGTCTTTCTTGTCAACGATAGGCTTCGGAGGGGAGAGGGTAGTGGTGGGCACGGAGAGGGAGGCAGAGAGCGAAGCGAGGGCTGCCGCTGCTGCTTCGTCGCTCTGAAGGAAAAGCGATCGAGACGGAAATGGAAAGTGGGAAGTGGAGGGGGAGAGACGGCTAATGCGGTCATTCCCCGTTGTGTGACGGTGGTAATGAGAGCATGAAGAGAAATGGGAGTTGGCTGACAAGTAAGAGATAAGAGACTAACAAGTTGGCCTTCGGTACGCTTCTGCGAGAAGTGACAGAGCAGCTTGAAGTACTCCTCCATTCGGTTGTTCTGCATCCTTTCGTGTGAGACTCGCCGACTTTTCCCGCGTTTTTCTGAGACATCGAACAGTTTAGGAGGGCGAGAAAGAGGGAGAGGAAACTGCGTAAGAGGAAAGGGACGGGTACAGAGACTGTCGAAGAGAGACAGAGATAGAGCACGTTGATTGAGAACTCTTGTGACAAATTGTCTCGTTTCCATGGAGGTTATCTATCTATCTCCAACTGTCGCTCTTTTTCTCTCCCTCTCGACCGACATATCCATAAATAGTCGACCGTGAAGATAGGAAGAGGTGGGATAAGAGCAAAAAAGGGAAGGAGATGAGCCAAATGTGGTTTACCCCATTAAGAGAAAGAAGAAGAGATAAGCGCGACGAAATGCGTTGTGGGAGGTGGAAAAAGAGGAAGAAGATGGGGGGTTTACGGTAAGGGAAGGATGAATGGAGAGGTATGATGTAAATGGAGGGGGGACTATAAGTGTGCCTAGTGATAGTGGATAAGGAGAGCAGAGAGAGGGGGAGAGGGGGCGGGGAGTAGGGAAGACAGACAAAAAGACCGAACGGTTTTTCATCCACGAGGTGAAGGTTAACGAGTCGAGAGGGGGCACAGGCAAATGGTAACTATGCATAGACTATGGGTGGATGTTCATACCTGTGCCTATTCTGAGAAGGCACTAATGAGTACGAGAGAGCGAGAGAGAAACTGCGACGAGTGGTCTCATCAAGCGAGACACAAACGAAAAAAAACTGAAAATGATTCACGCTCCATCAAGCACAGCATATACTTGGTATGGCTCTCTCACTCTCACTCTTGAAACTCTCGGCCTCTGAGAAACAGCGGAGATATCAGGAGGATTGCGAGAAGATTAGCGAGATGAGAAGTGAATGAAGAAGAGGAAGAGAGGGAGTGCACGGATGAGAGGGGACTGTATTAGAGGGAATGCGGAGGGAGGGACGAGGGGAATTGGAAGTAGCGATAAGAGGGACGGAACGTGTGATAAGCACGGCTGAAATGGAGGGCGGGGAGAAGAGAATGAAGAGTTCTTTGGTCGATCAAATGCACTGACGACGCCGCTCATACTGACATAACAGGAAATTGAGTGGAGATACGGGAGAGGAGAAGTAGAGGAGATGAGGGGGGAAGGTGGAGGGACTAAGTGAGAGAATGCGCGAGATGAGAAGCGAGAGTTGGGAGGGAGGGAGGGAGGAGAGTGGTGCAGACAGGAGCATGAGTAGAGATCATCTCGGATTCGAGAGTCGATACACCTTAAGGGAAGGCGAGAGATTACCGAAAGGGGAAAGGGAAAAAAGGGAAGAGCCGAAAGATGATAGGATTCCCTCGAGAGAACGGCGTAGTGGAATACGTTCTCTCGACAAATTAGCCTTGTTTACTTGGTGAAAGGGCTTCTGATAGAGCCACTACGGGACTTGACGCTCTTATTAGCGGACATAGCCTATCGAGTACCTCCATTTCCTCTTATGAGGGAAGAGGAGATAGAGAGAGAGAGAGAGAGAGAGAGAGAGAGAGAGAGAGAGAGAGAGAGAGAGAGAAAGGATAGGCACTACGTCTATGCATACGTCCAGTGGATGACTGAAGATGGATGTTGGGAGTACTAAGTACATAAAAGGAGACGACGGAAGGGAGATGGGGCTCGAAGAATGGGGAGAGAATGGTGAATGAAGGGGGAAGGGGAGGGCTCATGTCTATGATAACTCGTGTGCATTAGCTAGTATGTCAACACGTCCACGTAGTCTTCATTCATTCATTCATTTTCTCTCCCTCCCCCCCTTCTCCCCTTCTTCTCTCTCCCCAGATGACAAAGAATGTCCATTTCCGCTCACCGTCATCGTCTCCTCCACACCGTCGACATTTCCATTCATTCCCTTCTCCCCTTCTTCTCTCTTCTCAATAAAGCTTCCTCGCAACAATGCTCGTCTCTCCCTATAATAGACATATGCTACAGGGCTGAGATAAGGGACAAACACGACGGTGTGCCTATCACTTTATCTCTTCCTTCTTTCTATCTTGTCGTTTTCGCGCCTTTTCCAGAATGAATGTATGATGTCTGAGTGTTGTTCTGCTCTGAGTCAGGTGGCAGATGGGACTGAGACAGAGAGGAAGGGAGAGGGAGATAAAGCGAGAGAGAGAGATGCCTCCCTTCTGTCTCGTCTGCTTCACGGGTCAGAGGCCTCCATCCACGCATATCCCCCTTCTACTTCTCCCCTCTCCCCCTCATCCACTCCTTCCATCCTTCCCTATCCTTCCCCCTCCTTCCCCTTCTCGTCCCATTGATTCCGTTCCCCCACAGGCCTGTCTCCTACATAGCCTAGTGTCCTCCTATGCATTGATTGGCACTTCGTAAGAGTCCGATAGAAGAGTCTCCCCCACACTATCTCCCTCTCCTTCCACTCATTTCATACTCTGTCCTCTCCGTTGTCCATTCCCTTCTTCTTTGTCACGCATCCACCATTTCAGAAAAACACAATATAATAGGAGGCCGTCGATTGCGAAATCTGTTTGGCCCTCCGCCCTCTACTCAAAGTACGAACCACCTCCCTCGTTCCCCTCCTTGTCCCTCCCTCTGACTACCCCTCTACCCTCTCCCCCAGCCGATTCCCTCTCATTCCTCCTGAAACTTCTCTCTCGCGATGGCCGATGAGAGTGTAGTGCAGAAGGCAGAGCGAGTGTGGTGTGATGGATGGTGAGACTGTCTTCGACTGTAGGGAGAAGAGCGGCATACTTTCAGCTATGATATGGTCCACTTTGGACATGCCAATCAACTGCGACAGGCCAAACTCTTCGGGAAGAAGCTCATTGTGGGAGTGCACAACGACGAAGAGGTGGGAAGCCTCTTATTCCTAATTATTTAACCCATCCAAGCGGTCGCCTCGCAGGTGACTCTCCACAAGGGACCGCCCGTCTTCAATGAGCAAGAACGCTACCGGATGGTACGCGGTATCAAGTGGGTTGACGAGGTCAGAGTTCACGGCTTTCGCCGTAAGCAGCGATGCCTCTCTTTCTTTTTCTCTCCATATCTCGCCCCTCCCTCCCTCTCACTTCACTTCTCACCTAACCACTCAAGATAAGCCCGTATCGGTCGCGCCAAATTTCCATTTCGCCTCTGTTGGAGAAGATAAGCTTCGATGACCTTGCAGTTTGATAACGGACCGAGTGCATTAAGATTTATTGCCTACACGATAGTTTTCGATCGAAAGATGCGTATTATCACACAGCAGGTGGTGGAAAACGCTCCGTATAGCACGACTGTCGCTACTCTCGACCAGTACGCGTGTGATTTTTGCGTCCACGGAGGTACGTTGCTGTGACGGTTAAAGGGAGGGAAAGTGATTCCGTTGACAGATGACATCACACTGACGGCCGATGGACACGATACGTATGCAGAGGTGAAGAAGGCTGGCCGGTATATGGAGTGTAAGAGGACGGCCGGAGTATCGACCACGGACTTGGTGGGGAGTGTAGTGAAGTGGAAGAGGGGCACTAGGCTAAAGTGCAAACAGATGACATTGCAATCGAGTAGCTGAGTGAGTATCACGTGGTGTCTATTATAGTGGTTAAACGAGGAATATATGTACTTTGTAGGTGGGAAGGATGCTTCTCCTCACGAAGACCCACCACTCCCACGACTGTTCGATGGAGGCCCACAAGGAACGAGCGAGGACTCTCTCGACGGTGAGTCTCTCCCCCTCTTCCCTGTCCTTCCCTTCGTTAGCTAGCAGTGATTGTCCGTGTTGCCCTCTGTCCCTCGCACTGTCCTCTCCTCTCCTTCCTCCAGTTCCTTCACAGTCCTCTGTCCTCCCCTGCTTCAGCTTCTTCTCTCCCTTCCCCTCAACGTAGCTGTCATGTTCAGTACTTGCAGAACCAACAAGCAGTCTCCCCCTGGACTCGTGTCTCCCACTTCATTCCCTCCTCTCGAACTCTACTCGAGTTCGCTCAAGGCGTCGAACCCAAACCGACTGATAAGGTAGACCATTGCACAAAGCATACTGGGGACCCGTCCTATCAGGCGAGGAGATAGTGCCGAGTTCACGGCTGGTTGTTATTACGAACTTGCGAAATGCCACACCCCTTATCGTAATTAGCGCCAGTTCTTCTCGCATAATGCTGAAATCGGATGCGAACTGAATCAAAAATGCAATTACCGAAGCCTTGTGTGCACGGGGTTCTTCTGACATTCATTATACCATTTTGTCAGCTGCCGCGCATACGAGATAAGTACCATGAGATTTTCACAGGTGCACTCTTTTACTCAAACAAATAAGTGGACGGACGCAAATAGACACGCAACGGATGTATCGAAGAGTAAAGTTTAGATCGTCTACGTCTCGGGAGCATTTGATCTCTTTCACATTGGACACCTTTCTTTCTTGGAGGAAGCGAGGAAACTGGGGGACTATCTCATTGTGGGAATAATCACTGACAAGGTGAGTGGTGTGCAATATCTTTACGGAGAGAAGAGTACGGTAGAATGAGAGTAGACAAGTAGTCTGCAGGAGGTCAACCAGTACAAGGGAGGAAATCATCCGATCATGAACCTTCACGAGCGAGTACTCTCCGTTCTTGCCTATCGAGTAAGTTTAGGCGGTGTAGATGGGTAGACATTGTGACAGTAATAAGGTGTCCGCGCGTCAACACACCACTGAGAGCATTGTCGACATAAAGAGACACATTCCCCGACACTTTCTATATAGGGAAACTGCTGCCTAGACGACGACGATGTCCTGTTTTAGCCCGTGAATGAAGTTGTCATTGGAGCCCCCTATGATCTCACCGACGCCATAATCGACCAGTTCAACATATCGGTAAGACGCGGAACTTTACCCCCATTATTGCTCGTGCGCATTATGTAGTTTGTCACTGTTTTGAGTAGTAGAGTATACGGAGTGAGGGGCGACCTCATTAAAGGGGGGGATGAGTCTAGTCTCACTCCACCTCACTTACTCATAAATGAACACGGAAGAGACTGCCATCACACGGAGAGCCCACGCTGAATCTCATTACCGCGTGCAATGCTTGGAATCACGCCGTTGCATAGGCATCGCTTACTCACTCACTCAGCCTTTTGGCGGATAATCAGCTGCCGAGATAAGCTCGTTTACGAGGCTCCCTTTTGAATATGGAAGAAGACAGAGAATTGGAAGATGTAAACATGGTCGGAGGCGGCGAATAGAGTGATTTGAAAGGCTTTTGTGGCGTCTTTATCTGCCATTCCAACATCATAAAGGGTGGATGGGTAAAGGGCGCTGCATAACGTATGTCAAGTGTGCACAGGGAATGCATGCATAACTATTGCAGATAGTCGCCCAGGGATCACGTGTTCCCCACCACGAAGTCGATGGAATCGATCCGTTCGCGGCTGCAAAGAGACGAGGAATGTTCCGACTCGTCGACTCGCAATGCGATATGACCACCGAGATGATCATCAAGCGAATTATCGACCACAGGTTTGTGCAAAGTCTCTCGCTGCTACTTTTCGTTTACATTTCGCTTCGTCCTCTCCTACCTGCTAGTTTACTCTACGTAGCAGTTAACGGATGAAGTCACATGTATGAGCACGAGAGCAAGAAGGGAATGAGGGGGATGGGGCACAGAATAGTTGTGTGATGGGCACGAGGTGGTTAGGGCTTGGATGGATGGAGAAGAGTGTGGGAGGAATCGGAAGAAGAGGATTGGTTAAGGATCGAGTATGAGACGAGAAATCGGAAGAAGGAGATGAAGGAGTTAGCAGCTGTTGCAGCTTTGAGGAAAATGCAGAATGGAACGGTACGGTAGATACGGTAGACATCAATTACAGTACACTTGACATTATAGAACATAATCACAACGGCACTATAAGATGAGAATGATATGGTGTATGATTTTGTAAGATTACGGTAATTCCATGCGATAACTTGTATTCAGAATGGCAAATTGGACACGATGAGGGCGATCGTGATCGATACATCAGCGATCTGCTAATGTACCATATGATGATATTCCTCCTCCGCCACCTCCATCTACCCACTCGACTTGCATTCCATTACTCTTCAGTCATCATACTCGCCGTTCTAATCCCATTTGTCCTCACTTTTTACATAGCCTTCACGTCCGTACCCTTTAAGCCTCGAACCAAATCATGACACACAATCGCAACGGCAGAATATCTTACTTGTAGTCGACCAGCCAAATATCTTTCTCCTTCTGCCTTCGTATTGTTCATTACGGCCCTTATAGGGTATATGCCTACCCACCGTATCCCCTTTTCCCTTCTGTGATAGTCCTTACTCTTTGGAGCGTGTCAATGAAGTTATGGTATAGTTACCTTGACTGCACCCGAATAGAGAAGGGGGATGGAATGAGAATGGAGAATGAAGGTGGGCGGTGGGTATAGGACGGGGGGATGCAGTAGTTGTTGAGTAGATGACGTCCGCGAGGAAGTCGTTCCTCTCTATTCCCTCTGCCTCCACACCATCGCCTGTCCCCGTACTATCGCCCACTGACTGTGTGTATTGTGGCACACTCTACGCGCTTCCTTCGACGTCGTCGTAGTTTATATGCAAACAGAGTCATAAGCGAGACTTGTCTCTCCGCCCTCCATACTTAGTATGAGTCCTTCTCTTCCTCGTCCACCGTAGCTCCTTCCCTCTCCTTCCCTCTGTCCCACCTACATCTCCTCCACTGTTCTCCCCCCGTCATTTCGAGTCTTTCCTGTTGTCGATCCCATTCCATTGTGAACGGTCCTCTGCCACTCTTCAGTCTCAGCCTCTCACACAGTCATTATCACTTCTCTTCTCACTCATATGTCTGCTCGTTCGCCCCGTCCCAGTGCCCTTCTCTTGCATTCTCAAGCACCTTTTCCCTCGGAGTCTTCCCCTCATTCCCTTCTTCTCCTCCGATCACTGTAGTCGGAACCCCTCGCTTAAGTCGTCTACTACTCTACTTGACGAGTGCGCTTCCATTCCCTTTCCTCTCCTCATCTCTCGTCTCTCTCGTCTCGCGATTTCATTCGTTTCTACGATCAAATCACCTGTCGTCCTCAGAATCAACGTTAGCCTGCCTCCTCCCCTATTCTCCGCTTCAGGTAACTTCTTCTCCTTCCCTCCCTCGATGCCTTCCCTCTTCTCGTTCGTCCTCCTTGTCTCCCTCTCCTTCCTCCTGGTCGAGTCCTCCTTCAACCCCGAGGGTCTTCCCCTCTCAGTCCTCCAGAACGAGCGTCTACTCCGTGTAACTCGGGCCCAGTGTGCCCGTGTGTGTGGAGTTAAGATGACGCTTGAGTGCTGTGAATGCATCGGATGTCACCAAGGTAGGCACAACGTACACTTACCGTAGTCGGTCACTCGCTCACCTCATTCCCACACCCGTAAATTATCACTCGAACCGAGTGTCGGCTTCGCCTCTAATCTCGTTTTCGCCCGTTGCAGGAATGCGCTTCGGAAAGCGATCGGGAGCGATGCCAGTGATGGGAGAGATGGAGGAGTACTGAGAAGGCAGAAGAGAGTCGACGACGACTTCCCGGGGATGGCTTCGTAGGCGACGTATCGCAATCTTCATCATTCTCCTCTTTCCTCTATCGTGTCCCTTATAAAGTCATTCGTTATCCCCGTCGACCCCCACACAGACACGCATTCCACTGAGATACACACAGGAATAGCTTCTCCTCCCTCTCCCTCCCCTCCCCGATCTCTACCGTTCCCTCCATTGATATCTCCCCTCTTGTGAGGTCGGGCGGCCTTACTCTAACTCCGTACTCTTGTCTTCACTAAGTGTTTACTCGCTGATTGCATCTTCTCCTTCTCTCCTTCTTTCCATCCTTCCACTCATTCCCTCTCCTACCTTCCTTCCATTCTTCAGGGGTAACCCTTCTGCTAGTCGTCAGCTTCTCCTTCTCAAAAGGTACCCGAATCCCTTGGCTTTTTATTAATTGAACTCGAAAGAGAGAGACGGAAACACATGTCTGTTCCTGTACATGGGTGTATCGATATGGGAGCGGAGAGTGATTCGCATTGCTTTCCCGACTAATATGCACCTTGACCCTACCATCAGCTAATCGTGATCTCGTGCTATGCATTCTCTAGTAGCGTCGTCTTTACACCACGAGTTCATAGCCTTCCTCCCTTCATTCTCGCTCCGAGTCTCTCACTCTCACTCACTCACTTTTTGCCTCATCTCGTTCGAACAAAAACCGAGTATCTCTAAGAAGCGATCAGAGGAGGGAAGAGGAGAAGAGAGGAAGATCTCTCGGGTTACGGAGGAAGGCAAGTTGAGAGTTTTCGATGAGGGGAGGGGGGAAGGAGTGACAAGAGTAGGGGAATGCGAAAGGGGAGTTGCTGATGCGATGAAGTGCACGGTCTCTCGCATAAGCTCTCCACTGCAACTGTACATCCTTGCTCTCCTTTCCCATCCTTCCCAATCTTCCTCTCCACTGCTTTCGCATAATGGCAAAAGTGTCGTTTGGGTAACGTTTGATCAGTCGAAATCTGTATGCTTTGCCCTCTCACATAGCGAACGGAGAAAGAAGAAGACAAGACGCAACTAAGTGAGAGGGAGAGAGAGAGTAAGCGGGGGATTGAGGGGGTATGTTGTGTATCTCTATGTATTTGTGTGTTTTTCGCTCTTGTTCCAGTCCCGTCTCCATACCCAATATACAGCCCCATCCATCGAAGAGTCTTCCCCCATCCATTCGCTCCAGCTAACGCCTGTTTCCGCCGTATCCTCCTTAGCCCTCCTCTTCCTTGACGTACCTTCTCTCTCTCTCCCTCTCCTCTTCTCTCTCTTTCTGTTCTCTCATCGACTTCTCTCACTCTGCTACGTTTCTATTTTTTGTACTGCACTCTTGGCTGGGATGATGCTTAAGTCTGTCGTTGAGTCATGCGAAGGGTTGTGAAGAGGAAGAAGAGGAACGAGAGGGGGCTATTGAAGGAAGGGAACGAGAATGCATCCATCCCTTCTCTCAATCCCTCATATGGCTCGTTCCGTCTTGTAATGTCCCCCTATACTATCCTTCCCTATCTCTCTATTTCCCCATCTCTCCCCTATTTTATCTCCCCTCATCCTTTCCTCCCCATATGTGCTGTTAATGCTTGTCTCCACACAGATTTGTCCATTCGTCCGTTCCCTCCCACTCTTTCCTCCTCTTTCCACCACAAATACTGCCAAGGTCGTTCCTCTCCTTCTTCCCTTTTTGTGCATTCCCCTCCCTCGGTCAACTCTCGACTGACTTTTCTTCTCTTTTTCTCTTTTCTTGCTCCAACTGCGAGAGGCTGACTGCAGTTAAGAGAGAATGAAGGAGCGAGTAAAAGTTGAGAAGTAAAGAGAAGGGAAGAAAAGAGGCGACGTTGTCGAGAATGACCAACTTGTTCATTAGACGAGTGGCCTTCCGAAGACTCATTAGGGTAAGAAGACGACGAAGAATGGGCAATCGATGGAGGGAAAGAAGAGTGAAGGAATAAGAGAGCATAGCAACAGCTTGCGCTCTTGTTTTCCACCTCGACGTCTGTGAGGATGAGAAGAGAGGCGGTATGGGGGAGAGAGGGATACGAGGGAGAGAGAGAGGTAAAGAGGAGGGAGAGGGTCCAGAGAGAGGGAGGGATAGGGGAGGGGAATGAGGCACACAGCCACTGTGTTCGTAGATCCACGTCGATTGATCTGCTTCTCTCTTGCTCACAACATACTTCCCCCTCCCCTTCCTCCTACTATTCCTTTCCATTTCATCATTGCACTCTCTTCACTCCTCTTCTATTCTTTCTCTTCTGTTCTTTCTCTTCTGTTCTTTCAACTACCTTCCTTCGACCGTTCTCTTCTCCTCCCCTTCTATTCGCCTCTTCTCTTCTCTTCTCCCTTTCCGTCCTTCCTCGAACCCTTTATTGCCTTCTCACACATGCGATTCATAGACAGAACAACACGCTCGTGTCCCCCCAGTCCTCATCGTCTCTCTCTTCCTCCATTTAGTCTCCCCCTCCACCCTCCGTCCCTCTCCCCACTCCCTGCCAACCCCCACCCTCTCCCTCCTAACCCTCTCCTCTCCTCTCTGTCTTTAGTTCGTTCACGTCTCTCTCTCTCTCCCTTCACCCGTAACTTCGTCCACAAATAACCCTTGTATCGAGTGAGAACAACCCACAGTGCCACACAGCCTTGCACAGTCAATTTGCTCGATTCTTCCCCCAACTTTCCCTCATATTTCATCACCATCCCCTCATTCCCCCGTACAGTCCCTCATAACTACTCTCAGATGGTTCTTCTCCCATTCACTTTCACCTTATCTCCTTGTCATCACTCACGCAACGTTTCTCTCGCGATAAGCGGTACTGACAATTAATGGCGCCTTTTCACTCTTCATCCGAATATCGTACTTTCCGTTTCGGTGATGGTAAGAGAGGCGGCGGAAGTGGGAGGGAGAGAGATGGGTGCAAGAGGGCAGGGAGGGGATTGGGCCGTGAAGGAGTAGAGAAAGGCACACCGCCGAATTTGCCGCGCGTTTCCCCCTTCTCATGTCAGTGTTTTCCCTCCTCCCCTCCACTGGACGAGTGTCCTCTTCCCTCGCTTTCTCATTCCCCTTTCTTCCCTTCCCTTCCACCTCTCTCCCTCCCTGCAATACTCATTTCAAACTGTACTCTCTCCATTCCTCGCTTACAGTCCCTTCACTCCCTCATTCCCCCCTTCACCCCTATTCCATCTCCCATCTCCTATCTCCCTCCCCCATGGCGCCCTGTCTGTGACAATTCCCCTCAGCGTCGTGCTCATCTCCATTCTCTCACACGCGTCATTCCCCCTTTCCCCCTTTTCCTCCCCTTTCTCTACTCTCTCCTTCCCCTCTACAGTCCATCTGCAGGCATCGTGCTTCACTCTCTTCTCCATACGAGTAATCGTCGAGCAACAACAGGAGAACCATGAAGTCTCCCGGGGTGGGTTATCGATAGATGGGATAGACGTTCTCTTCTTGTCTACAATGACTCATCCTCTCCCTTGCAGTGTGTCAACCGTCCTCATGTCCGTGTTTTCCTCACAACTCGCGTCAAGAATCTAGGGAAACGACTCAAGTCGAAGGAGGCGACGAGGAGGCAATGGTCAGTGTCGACCTTTACTCCCCGAGATAGAAGGGGTCGTTCCTCGATCACCTCGACCAGGCGATAACTCAACCTTTCATTCTCTCTCGCTCCATCCCAAAACTTCTTAGCGAGAAGGAGAAACTTTGTCTGTAGCACGTCTCCGATTGATACAAGGAGAGAGGGGATCTCTCGGGTGAATGAAAAGGGAAAGAGTCACGGACAGTTGTGAAGAGGATGGCATGGAGAGAGAGAGTGAAAGGGAGGGGGTTGAGCGGGGAGAGGTGAGAGGGACATGGTCGCGGGTTGTTTGTGAGAAGAAAAGGAGGGAACACCACGTGAGAGCTGATTGGAGAGACGAACAAGAGAGAAGAGAGAGGCGTACAGAACATATGTTCATACAGAACTGTTGCTGACAGTATATTCAAGGCGATTAAGGCTGCATCCTCTTTTGCAGCTTATCGATGTTTCGAAAGCGTAATGGAATGCACAAACATTAGGTACATAATATCAGAGATCTTATCTTGAATACGTGAGATTGCAAAAATCGGAATTATTGATGAAATTGAAGGCTGGCCTCTGCCGTGCACGCTGATCCCGCACTGAGAAAGATCCTCTCCGGCACCTCAGTTGTCGCCGTCACCAAGGAGATCAAGGAGAAGAAGGAGGTAAACCCTCGTTCCCTCATTTACCTCCCTCTCTTCCTATTAACCTTCCTCTCCCAACTCGCCCCCCCCATCAACCCTCTCATCTTCCCCTTTCAGCTCACTGCCGAGCAGAAAGCCGAGAATGCCCGCAAGAAGGCAGCGAAGGCAGCTCAGAAGGAGGTTTGTGTCGTCGATCCACTTAGGGGAAGAGATTACTGTCTTAGAAGCAGCAGAAGGAGGAGGCAGCACAGAGGAAGATTGTAGAGGAACAGAAGGCTGTCGAGGTGAGGGTATTATCTGAGATCGTTGCCTCCTGATCGATCAATGGTATTCTAACAGCTAAAATGGAAGACAGCACAAGGAATGAAGGAAATGGAATTATTGCAGAAGAAGAAGCGACAGGAAGAGCAGAAGGCAGAGAAGGAGAAGAAGGAGGCTGAGAAGGAGGCCAA
This sequence comes from Micoletzkya japonica, assembly GCA_900490955.1. Lineage (NCBI taxonomy): Eukaryota > Metazoa > Nematoda > Chromadorea > Rhabditida > Diplogasteridae > Micoletzkya > Micoletzkya japonica. The sequence goes on along the minus strand of LS882268.1, from coordinate 151,432 downwards.
GCGACTCCAGGCACAGAAGGTACCTTAGAGGGTTAAAGTTGACCTTAACGGGCTAAGGCTGACCTTAGCTAAGGTAGCCCTTAAGGACATCGCCGCCCAACAGGAGCTTGAGCGACAGCAGAAAGAGGAGAAGAACAAGAAGGATGCGGAGAAGTCTGTTAAGGATAAGGCCGAAAAGGTAAGGGTTCTCTTTATTATTGGCTTACTCTTAAATGTCTAAATCCTGTACTGGACTCTCTTTTACTCTTCTTCCCTTTACTTTCTCTTGTAGGAAGCAAAGGAAGCGGAGAACA